>BQNB010057046.1:0-38387 GCA_026074375.1 Tanacetum coccineum
TATTTATGCTTTGGGTTGTATGGGATTCGGGCTTAGTAACTCCATTACTCAATTTTAAGCCTAGTAGCTAACTAATATTTACCACTCTATAAATATTTTTTGCCGCCTTGAGTCACGCTTTAAAAATGCTATGACGCAACGCCTCACGCTAAAGCTTGAGGCTTGGCTATGCCACCACGCCACGCTTTACGCTATTTATAACCTTGATAGTGAATGATATTGATCTATGTCTTTGGTTGGTGGAGTTTGAAGTAAAGCATTTATATGTGTAGGAATGAACACCTTACACATTGGAAAGTGGTGATGCAATACAACCTTTAGAGATGTATATGGATGTGATTGCTTGACAACTTGACAAGCTAGAGTCATCGGTAGCAAAGTTTTCAAGATCAGGATTCTACTCATAATCGTTTTCGTCTTTGTAAGATTGAGATCGTAAAGTCGGATCGGGATCGTAAGATCATACTATAATGTCATTGTCTTAATAGTCTTTGTACCATTATAAGAATCTACAAATTATGATATATCATAAACACAAAATTATAAGAATGTTTCATAGAAATTTTGTCATAGATTATGATTATGAAATGTTTAAGAAAATTAACATGTTGTTTATAAAATTCTACGAAACACAACCCATAAATTTGTAGTTTTTTAGTTTGTGGTTCGAGAAAAGTAAGATCAGATCGTACTAGATCTTAAGATCCTATGGTCAAGATCAATAACCTATAAGATTTTAAGCATGCAAAGATGCTATGTAGGATCTGGATCGTTTTTGTTTTGCTGTTTCGTAAAATCGTAAGATCCTAAGATCATGATCGGGATCTTAACAACCATGATCGGTAGTGTTTGCAGTATCCTTTACTCCCTCTGTACCCAACACCCTAAAAACCCTCATAGACCTCGTACAGTGTTCCTTATATAACGTGTCAATCTCGCATTGATTCTTCCCTACTCCAGGTTGATCATGTATTACACTCTTCCTTCTCTGTTGAGTTTGCCTTTGTGCACCCTAGCTATTATATCTTAAGAATTTGAAGAAAAAAACTAAAGTTTAAAAGGACACTGTTATGAAACCTTACGAGTGATGGGTATAGTATTAACATCGATACACTGGTGTGTCGTCACGCTTGACGACATCCTCATGTGACAACACTTGCGCTTGCGGCATAATTGTGCTAACATTCTTAATAATCTGCCTCAGACCTTTTATGGTTGTCTTAACGGCAACACCATTATGATAATGGTCATTTTCGTAACAATCTATGATTGTAAGCTTGCGGAAATTCTCAATGCACCACCCTATTACCAAACCCTAATGAGTTACGTAGTTAAGTAGTTGTCAAACATCCTCTCATTGAAAGATACCCCTTCTTTAAATTTTGTTATCATATCACGTGAAGTAACTCGACTTTTTTCTTTAAGTCAAATATTACGTCATCACGGTCAACTGTGATGTACAAGCCTCTTCAGGTCGCTATATGACTTACCATAATGTTCATCTATGATCTATGCAGATGAAAAAACAAAAACTACACTCACAATTACATTTTACATGCACAGATTGTTCTATTTGTATCATTAGCATACATTAGTAATGATGTTTTAGTTCAAATATCGTTTTTGTTATTAAGTAGGGTACTAGATGCATGGCATGCATCACATGGTTGTTAAACTCATCCGACTCACGAGTCATCTGGGACAAGTCAAGTCAAGCCAATTAGCCAAATGCATATAATGACTTTATGAAAAAACCAAAGGTTAGGCCAGCCACAATAGGTCGGTCGACTCCCAGTCGATGTCGGTTGAGCCATTATGGCTACGTCATGCTTGTCGATCGCCCAAGATGGTTTTGTACAAATTGGTGCTGGTGACGACTGAGTTTTACACTCTTTTTCTTACCGTTTTTCAATATTCATATCATCATTTTACACACAAATTCAAACTACTTTTTTATATACTTCTCATATTAATTTACAATGTCTAAGAAAACTCCCAAAAACAAAACCTCGAGAACTCGAATTCAAGAAAGTGTTCCGCATTTAACACCAATTTCCAATTATCTGGTGTCTCACCACCGGTTCGATTTCGGCCTGCAGGTTTCATGTATAACCCAGCACAACAACCAAGACAACCTAATTACCAAAATTGTCCATTTAGTCCTTAGTATAACTCACAACAAGCTTTTTACCAACAACCAATGTATCGCCCGACATACGAAGCACTGTCTTTGTCTCAGCAACCAATCAAGTGTATTCACCGCTTAACCGTCTTAATCTTGATATGGATATGGAGAACTTATTTAATACGCAAGAATATTATACGGGTCAAGGTTTGGGTCACGATAATTATGCGGGTCAAGGTTCAGGCGGTAATCAAGAATTTTATACGGGTTAAGATTATTCTATGGGTTAGGGTTCGGTTTACGGTTCCGCTCCCGTTAAAGACGACTCTCGAGTCAAAGAGGTGGCGGCGCCCGTCAAAGTTAAAAAGGTTTCAAAACGTCGCTAAAAGACTGTACGGACTGAAAACAAGGAATCGTCAACACCATGGACAATAGAGGAAGATGTCACGTTGTGTCAAGCGTGGTGTGACGTGTCTGAAAACAGCATCACTGGAAACGCTATGAAGAGCATGAGATTTTGGTTAAAGGGTACTAAGTACTTTGAGAAAGAAACGGGGTCAAACCGAGGATACGATTCCATCCTCAGAAAATGAAAAAATAATGTTCGTCCTAGAATGGGTGCATTTTGTAATATTTTCGATAATGTCCGACAGAGGAACGAGAGTGGGCCATGTGACCTCACTGTGTATCAAAAAGCGTGTGTGGAATATGCAGCTGAGTATGAGAATATGCACTGAGTATGACGCGACTTTTTTCCTTGGAGCCCCGTGTTAGGAAAAGTTTGAAAATCATCATTGCTGTGAAAAAATTTGAGATGCCATCATTTTACTTCGAAACAAACCCGGTTACCAAAAAACAAAGACTCTGAAACCACCACAGCTCTGTTCATGGAGTTTAAATTTTGAATGATGATGTGCGAAAGGGTAAAGAGAAATAAGGAACGTGAAGTGCGACCAAAAGTGCGACCAATAGGTCGGGACCGATCTAAGAAGAAAGCATCTTCCTCCTCCTGTTCTGAAGTCTCATCTTGCTGCAGGAGGTGGTATTGTTAACATGGTAGCCGAGAAATAAAAGAGCCTCAAGTTGGTTAGCTGGGGAAAAAAGAAGGAGCAACAATAGTCCTATATAGACTTAAAGAATCGAAAATTGGATATTCATGAAAAGACGAGTCAGGAAGCAGCGGAGTTGAAAAAGCCGGAACTTAAGATAAAACGAAAAACCCTTGAACTAAAATTAAGAAATAAACGAGACAAAGACTTGCGCTTCTTTATGAAAAAAATCAACGAGACTTTGCCCCCGATACAACAAGAAAAACTAAAGGAAATGAAGCAAGAAATCATGGAACTCTATGGCTTAGATTATTAGTTTAATATTTTAATTATCATTGTAATGTTTTTAATTTTATGTATTGTAATGTTTTTAATTTTATTTAAATAATTATGTATTGTTTTTATCAATGTTGCAAAAATCGCGAGTCGCTAGCCGGGCGGTCGACCGCCTTGTAGCCTGTAATCGGTCTAGGCGCGATTAATCGGTTTTGCAAATTTTATATATAAATTTCAAAGTTACTTGTATGAGATGGATATAACACTTTAAATACACTAAAATTAAAAGAGTTCAAAGTCACATTGTATAAAACATAGAGCATCACAAACACTTAGAGCTTACACCAAACTTGCCACAAATTCAGCTTCATCTAAAAATAATATATAGAGCATCACAAACAGATTAAAACCATGCAATTTACTTTTTATGACAAGGAAGAAACTATAGGCTTCTTAAAAAAATTAAGTGGAAGAAGTCCTAAAGATGGTAACATTTGAACATGTTAGGCTGAAATTAATAAGCATGAGCGTAAAGGATAGATGAGTTGTGACTTATGAGAGTGAAGGCTTATCTTTAGTGTGTGGTGTAAATCAGTAAATGACTAAATGAGAATATAGGCGTAAAAATGAATAGAAAACGTAATTTTAGGTAAAAAAATTTATTTGACTTTCGTTGATCGATTAGGCCGTTTAGGCCGATTTGACCGATTATTGACCGATTTGTTGCTGACTTTGACCAGACAGATTTTTTACCCGATTTGCCTTATTTTCCAAGGTGTATGTCCGAGTAGCTTGGAATCGCCGATTACAAGGCCGCCTAGGCCGATTTTTGCAACATTGGTTTTTATTATTAATAAATTTTAATTTTGTAGTTAATTTAAAAAAAAAGGAAGTATGTCGTCTTACTATGGCTAAAAAATCGTCTGTAGGTTGTCGGAAAGAGAAAGCTGACGTGGCAGAAAAAATATAAGTCGCTCGGTGTCCTTACTAGGGGTAACCTTAGTAATCATGAGGTAATACATATATCCAGGACTAACCAATAATTGCAGCTATTTTGGTTGAGATAGACCAAGTGTTTACTTGATTGACTAACGTGGTATCTAACTTGAACCAAACACTGCAACTATATTAATGTGAAGTAGATTATAAAGTCTGAAGGGATTGTTAGGTATTAAGTTTTTTCACCGAATAGAACAACATCTTTGATACATTTGGTATCCTGTTTACATGCTTAAAGAATTAAATAAATCTTTAGACCGAGTCCATCTCATGCCGAGCTTGAGCGTCCAAAATAAATCATGAGCTAAGCTCGAGCTTCTTTTAAGTCAACGAGCAGAGCTCGATCATTACCGAGGTTGGAGATACAACATTTCTTGAAAAAAGAAAAGATACTCCCTCCGTCCCACATTAAGTGTCCACTTGACTTTTTCAAAGTCTTTTTTCTTCAACTTTGACCTTAATGATTTCCTCTTATGTTTATGAACTTGTATGACAAGATATATGAAATGGGATAGGAGTTTTGAATATATTTTTCGTTAGTGGTAGAATTTGCGTTAATATTATAATAAACACAAACCAAAAAATTTATGGTCAAAGTTGAGGAAAAAAGACTTAAAAGATTCCATTGTGGACACTTAATATGGGACGGAGGGAGTATTAAATTTCTTGAACTTTTCAGTATTATTAACGGACGATACGACCAAAATATGGATCAAACCATCTTTAAGAAGGATATATAACATGCTCAAAGTCATCTATTTATTGAACCTACCTTCCTTCTCACGTTTTTCTTGGTCTTGTTCATAAATTACATTAAATACTGTTGGGATTTTACATACTAGGTAACCAGTTTAGCTACGAGTATGTAGCAGATTGGATATAGTTTTATCACGTAAGATTCATACATAATTAAATGGAAAAGAACTAACCTTTAAGCTTTTAGATCCTGAATAAGCAGTTAAATTACTGCCTCTACGGTTGCTCACACAAACACGTCAACTGAGAATGGGTTGATTGCTAGTCTACCTTCACGAATAAACACCACGTGTTATACCCGAATCCAAACGCACCTAATGAGATTGAACCGAAAATCAATAAACCGAATAAACCCTAATTGGGTTTATGTCTTTGTCGAGCTAGGAGAACTACCAACGAACACCACGTGTGAATCTTGAATCACCAAGAAGAAGATAAACAAGAAAACCAAAAAACCTTGTGGTTTTTGTCGAATTCGGTGGAAAGGAAAAACCAAAAATCCCTTAATAGAGATTAAAGGGTTTGGTTAGGGTTTTGAGGGAAAAGAGAGCACTGAAACAATTTAGGGATTTAGGGATTTGTAAATCTTGTGAATGAATGATGAATGAGGCATAGGGTGGGAGTTTATATAGGCTCCCAACCCTATCCCAATTCTTGTAGGACAAGGAAACTAACGTTTCCCTTTCCCCCTTTCTCTTTACCCATAAACGAACCAAACACCCCTTTTGAGTCCTTGTGGGAGTCGGCTACAATAGGCCACCCACAGGTTCGGGTTTTGTTCATTTTTAGTCCCTCGGTTTTATAATTTAAATATCCGTTATACTAGTTAAACAATTAACGGTTTAATAATGACTATTTAAATATAATCGTGAAGTAAAACATTCTCTAAGTGTTTAACGTGTGTGCCCCCAATAGGCTCATGTATTTCTAACGTATAACTTGTGGAACCACTTGGGAGTCGGAGTAGCAGGCTTGCAGATATACTGATAATTGGCAACGTCTAGCAAACACACGCAATTACCTTTAGATTAGAAATACTTGAGATAAAGTTTCAGGAAACATCTCAGCTTATAATGGTTAATTAATTTCTTGCTTTAATCATCATCCTTTTGTTACAGATACCGTTAAACCATGGATATGGATCCTAACTCATTCCATATAGTTTAACATTATGTTTCTCGTTATAGAAATAATTTAGATTTACCAAATGTAATCAAGAATCATCTTGTATTACCCTTTGGGCATGGCCATGCAATTATCTGATTAATTCTAGAGAGGGCCCATGGTATCTTTCTGCACATATCAAGTGGAGGAACAAATTCTTTGTTGACTACAAGTGTTGTGGATGCTGCTTCACATTACTTTCAAGAATAGCCTTTATGACTACCTTATTCAGGATAGCGTTTGACTTAGACTCAAAAAGTGATATCCACACATACAGAATTTGCTTGCATCTCAAGTTTAAGGACGACTTTTAAACAATTTTTTGAAATTTACCTATGACAGGGATCCAAAAGTAAATATTCGAAGGTGGGGTATCCAATATGCATCCCTTGTGAATACACATGAGTTTGGCGGGAACACTCCATATATTCAAAGAATATAGCCAACACTCACATTTGCCTTACATAACAATATTCCCATATTGTTAACTGACAATGGACATATTTAGAATGATAAATCATTCATGGATTTAAACATGCAAATATAGAATAACAGTTATTATATAAATGAAAAACAAACACCAAGTATCTTTTATTCATCAGAAAGTAAAAACTGTCTTACAATTCCAAATTATCCAAATACTAATAAACACATATTTACATGAGACTACTAGCTGGTATTAGCCCTATTTTCTTAGTCAATTCAGAATGTTTAGGAAATGCTAAAGTCTTCGTAAAAGGGTCAGCTAAGTTGTCATCTGTGTCAACTTTTTCTATCCTCACATCACCCATTTCTATGGTTTCTCAAAGATAGTGAACTTTTGCGTGAAAATGTCTTGCACCTTTAGTGACTCCATGATCTTTCGCTATTGCTATGGCTCCAGTATTATCATAATACATATTTATGGGTTCTTCAATTGTGGGAACAACTCCAAGCCCAGAAATGAATTTACGAATGCATACAGCCTCTTTCGATGCGTCAAAAGCAGCGATATATTCAGCATCTGTAGATGAAGTTAAAAAAATACTTTGCTTTGTGCTTTTCTAGTCAACAGCACCTCCATTTAAAACGAATACATATCCAGTCTGAGACTTCATGTCATCAGCATCCGTCAGATATCCAACATCAGTCAGATAGTTACCAAATTAATTAATAAAAAAACTCTCTCTACGTCTTTGTTTTCCTACAAAAAAAGTAAATCTTTATCAGCATAAAGGGACACTAGAAAAGTTTCATTTTTGAGTTATGCGTTTATCTTCACAAATCTGCTAGTATCAATAAAATTAGTTTCTTCAAGAGAGTGAATGATGATATTGAGCTAAAGTGATGATAGTGGTTTACTAACCGCTACATCTAGTCTTACAACAAAGCTTTTCAATGATGTTCATGGATGTGTTTGGTTGGTGGGATTTTCAGTATGGCATTTATAAGTGTAAGAATGAACAACTTACATGTCAACCTTTAGAGACATGTAATTGACATTGATATCATATAAAAGAATGACTTTCATAGTAAATATACTCTTAGCATAACAGATTATCATTATCCAATCAATAATTAGTTGTCAAATTGATTAGTCAATCAATTAGTTGTTAGTCATCATCTAGTGAACCATTATCTTGTCAAGCATTAATTAGTTGTCTATTCACATAGTCTTGTACCCCTATAAATTGTAACGAATGATGAATGAAATGACACACACAAAGTTTCACCATTCAATATGGTAATCAGAGCAAAAACTGATCCTCTCATAATTTCTCTCCAAAAAGTCGACCCTCTCCTTAAGTTCTCTCTATATCTCTCAAGTATTATCATCTCCAATTGTATCTTTTTTTCTATCTTTTCTTCACCTAAATATTCAATTCTACCAGCTATAGGATCCTTTTGCTTAATGGATCTTAACCTTTAGCTTATAAAGGGATTGTTGCCTTAGATAAATCTAAAGTAACAATGATGAAACAATGATTAACCACTATTGATTACACGGAATTTAATCAACAATGAGTATCCTACCAAACAACTCAACACGAGCAAACAACTTCACGCCTCAACCGCGACCTATATATTTAATATATATAGCGGTACGTGACTACGGGAACATATATCATAAAATCGTAACTAGCATATATATAATTATATACCACAATCTCCAAGTGCGACGACAAAAATATATTTTGACGCACCAACACTACAACATTACCGCAAAGTTTCTCTATTTAGGAAGCCTTGGCGAAAGTAAGGATTAATAAAGAATCCTAAAATAATATATCATTGTTATGTTTACTACTTAACCAATATCTTGACATAGAAATGCCATACTCAAAGTTCACACATCTGGACTTTTTACAAGATCATTTCGTAGTTTGACTTTTCCTACAAAATATTTACTCAACATCATTTGGCCCGTAAAAGAATCATTTTTAAAGAGTTACGAGACCCATTTTATTTCAAAATGAACCTAAGAACATACTTTATCATTTTCCCAAGCATAAAATAGATTTCAAAAATTTCTTGAAACTTCAAGCGGCTGTCAAACTTTCTGCTCGAAAATACCATTTACAAAACCTATTAAAACGCCATTTTTCACCTTCAACGACATCAAAAATACTCTTAACTAGCTTATCTATATATAATAAACTCATTCCACTTCAAATCAACAACCAAATACTCATTTGATACTTTTGCACTCGGATCTCTAGTATAAATTATATACACGCAATATAACACATATAATAAAAATGCAACAAGCTAAATAATATTCTTACAAGCTACTCGCACACAAGAAAATAGCTTACAAAACTTTTCTTTCGGCTTTTCCCTTTTTGACGTGGCTCGAACAAGACCCAAACAACAAAACCACAACTTTTAAATCAAAACCCACTTGCAAAAACACTAGATCTATCACCAATGAACACTATTTTCAACCCAAACCTTCAAGAACTTGACTCAACTCAAAACTAGCAAAATACTCATTGCATGTCGAAATTTCTTAGTGGGATATGTTTGTTTTGATGTGGGGATTAATATTTTGTGTTTGGATCGCAATGCATGCAAGTCGATGGTGCCTTTTGGGTGGTGGTGGTGCTCGTCAGACGTGGAGGAGCAAAAGGGAGAGGAGAAACAATTTTTTTTGTTGAAATGGAAAATTAGGGTGTATGTGTGGTATTTATAGGAGGATTAGTTTGGCCTTTTGACACTTCTAGTCCTTCATCTTTCATATCTTTTAAAATTGAAGTCACAAAGGGTGTTTGTTTCGAGCTTATAACCGACCCTAGGCTCGAGATTTATAAATTCGTAATTATTTTTCTTCCGTCAAACTTTATTTAGTTTAAAACATTTAATAAAAGGTTTAAATCACATAAAACTCGACTTTAGACATGATTTTTACAAAAACACGGGAAAAGTCATAAAACGCTAAAATAAACATAATTTCGCTTTCTTAGTGAAAAATATAAAATTTTCTAATTTTTTTTCTAACGCTTTTAACGAATAGAAATTTGAAA
The DNA here is from genome assembly GCA_026074375.1 of Tanacetum coccineum. Lineage (NCBI taxonomy): Eukaryota > Viridiplantae > Streptophyta > Magnoliopsida > Asterales > Asteraceae > Tanacetum > Tanacetum coccineum. Next base: position 9,873 of record BQNB010057046.1, read on the forward strand.
CACGACTTGTATTTTTCCAATAATTGGAAATTCTTACCAAACCGACTAAAATAATTTTCATGGCTCGAAGTAAGTATAGGGAACCTAAAAAAACTCGGGTTTGGTTACAATTCCACCACCTTAAGGAAGCACCGTCCCGTGCGTAGGTTTTGACTATCCACCTTTCCTTATCCGCAAGAGGGAGGGTACGAATTTTTTGAACTATCTTCACTTCCCCAAGATAAAACTCGTCCCTTTTCGCGAATTCCAGCGAAACTTACAACGATAGGAATCCGAACTTTAGCTTAAGTCGGTTAAACCTCTCTATCAATGATTTCCACCTTGTTCTTCAACAAAGAGGGAACTTATCATCAAGTTTTATCTCATCCAAGCGAGATGATGAGATTTTCATCCGCTAAACACTTCTTGAGATTAGAAACATGAAACGTGCTATGAATCCCTTGCAACTCTTCAGGTAGTTCCAATGTGTAAGCCACCGGACCTACTCTTGCTAAGATCTTGAATGGTCTGATGTAACGTGGACTCAGCTTTCTGCGTTTTCCAAAATGAATAACGCCCTTCCAAGGCGATACCTTGAGCAATACCATATCCCCGACTTCAAATTCCAACGGCTTAGTTCTTCTATCCGCGTAGCTTTTCTGGCGGCTACGAGCAGTCAACAAGCGGTTCTTAATTTGCACAATCTTTTCTGTCGTTTCCCGAATCAATTCTGGACCGGTGAGTTGGCTATCTCCAACCTCACTCCAGCAGACAGGCGATCTACATTTCCGTCCATACAAAGCCTCAAATGGCGCGGCCTTGATACTTGCGTGGTAACTATTATTGTAAGAGAACTCGACTAATGGCAGATGTCGATCCCAACTACTTCCAAAGTCAATCACACATGCACGCAACATATCTTCGAGCGTTTGTATTGTCGCTCTCAGCTTTGAGACCATACCGTTTACGGTTAGTAACGGGTACGCATATCAAATTCGGTCCCTAATGCTTTCCATGAATGATCTCCATAATCTAGACGTAAAATGGCTATCTTTATCTGAAATGATTGATATAGGAACACCATGCCCATACACAACTTACTTTAGGTAGAGTTGCGTGAGCTTCTCCATGTTATTCGTCTTCTTTATTGGTTGGAAATGAGCTGATTTGGTTAGTCGATCGGCAATGACCCAAATCGAATCATACCCACTTCGGTTGTGGGGTGTGGGTTGGGTACGTCCCTCAGAAGTCAGAAACAAATCCATAGTGAATCTTTTCCCATTTCCACATGGGGATTTTGAAGTAGTCCAGATGGTCTATGATGCTCGGCTTTAACCTTCGCACAAGTCAGACACTTGCTTACATAAGTGGCAATATCAGCCTTCATATTTGGCCACCAATATAACTGCTTCAGATCTTGATACATTTTGTCAGATCTTGGGTGAATAGAGTATTTGTACTTATGCGACTCATGTATAATTAAGTCCCCCATCCTACCAAATCATGGCAACCAAATACGCTTTCCGAAATAACAAGTTCCATCAGGGCGAAACTCGAATATTTGCTTAATCAATCTTCCCAAATTTTTAGCCCTTACATTCTTTCTTTCATTGCCTCCTTCTGAGCGTCAAGAATCTGCTTAGGTAGATTGTTATGAACAGTCATCACCAAAGCTCAAACACGCAATGGCTTAATCCTTTCTTTCAGACTTAAGGCGTCAGCCACTACATTTGCTTTTCCGGGATGATAACGGATTTCACAATCATAATCGCTTAGAAGCTCAATCCATCTTCGTTGTCTCATGTTAAGCTCTTTCTGATTGAGAATGTACTGGAGACTTTTATGATCAGTGAAAACCACACACTTTGTGCCGTACAAATAATGTCTCCACAACCTAAGAGCAAAAACAATGGCTCCCAACTCCAAATCATGGGTTGTGTAATTCTCTTCGTGACCTTCAATTTTTGGAAAGCATATGCTATAAAAAAATTCCCGTTGCATCAATACGGCTCCAAAACCTTTGAGTGGTGCATCACAATTAACCACAAAATCTTATGTCCCTTCTGGCAACGCTAAGATAGGTGCACTACACAATTTATGCTTCAGTGTCTGAAAAGCTTCCTCTTCTTCCTTACCCCACTTATATTTCTTATTTTTCTGAGTCAACTTAGTCAGAGGCTTGGAAATCAGAGAAAAACCTTCAATAAACCTTTGATAGTAACCAGCCAATCCAAGAAATTGCCTCACTTCTGTTGGCGTTGTTGGAGCAGCATAATTCTTTATTGCCTCAATCTTAGCAGGATCAACATGAACACCTTTACTATCAATCACATGACCAAGAAATTGTATTGAATCTAGCCAAAAATCACACTTTAAAAACTTGGCATACAGTTGCTCCCTTCTAAGTCTCCAAGATAATCTCATATGCTTTTCCCGTGCCTTCTTTGTCTTGAGAATAAATCAAAATATTGTCAATGAACACGATCACGAACTTATTAAGATATGGCTTGCATACTCGATTCATTAAGTCCATGAACACAACAGGCGCATTGGTCAGTCCAAACGGCATCACTTGGAACTCAAAGTGACCATACCGAGTCCTAAATGCAGCAATTGAAATGTCTTCCTCTTTAATGCGAAGCTGATGGTAACCTGATCGCAAATCGATCTGCGAGTAGACGCTCGAACCTTGAAGTTGATGAAACAACTCATCAATTCTCGGAAGAGGATAACGATTCTTGATCGTCAGCTTGTTTAGTTGGCGGTAATCGATACACATCTGAAAGGATCCATCCTTCTTCTTCAGAAACAACACCGGAGCTCCCCACGACGATGAACTTGGGTGAATAAATCCTTTCACCAATAGTTCTTACAGTTGTACCGACAATTCTTTCATCTCGGATGGTGCCAGACGATACGGTGCGCGTGCAACAGGTGCAGCCCCGGGTATCAAATCGATTCCGAACTCTACTTGCCTAGGTGGTGGAAGTCTCGGTAAATCATCAGGAAACACCTTAGGAAAGTCATGAATTACTGGCACATCTTTTATGCGTTTCTCCTTTGATTTCTTCTCAGTCATGAGTGCCAAAAACATCTGACAGCCTCTCTTGATATACTTACAGGCCTTAATACAAGATATGACCTTTAATCGGGACGGGCCTTTGTCACCCTCGACTATCAACGTCTTGTCCCCACAAGGTACACAACAACTTTTTACCAACATACGAAGACGCATCGCGTTTCGCTAACAAAATCCATCCCAATGATAACGGCAAACGTACCAAGTTTAATAGGCATGAGATCAATTTCGAAAAGATGGTTCACTAAATTTAGAGAGCAGCCTCTCAACACCGTGTTAGTGCTAACCACTTTTCCATCGGCTAACTCGATTTCGTAACTAAAATCTCGTTTATCCAGGTGGATATCTATTAAGTGACAAAATCTAGTATTCACAAAACTCTTATTGGAACCCGAATCAAACAGAACAGAAGCATAGCGGTTATTGTGTAGAAAACGACCCTAACCACAATTCGGCCCTTGCTTGTCAGCTCCTTAATCACGTAGGCCTCGACCACTAGCGTTTTTTTTCCCTCACCTGTGGCTTGTTCCTCTTTGGGACAGTGGTTCCTTGTATGCCCTCCTCACCATATGCATAACCAACGTCTAAATGGGTTGGGCTTTGCATCTAGTGGAACAATCCTTTTCCTACCTTGCCTTATGCCCAACCTTCCCACACTTATGGCAGTAGATCGTACAAGGACCAATATGATGAACAAAGCAACAGTTACATAACAGGAGTGGTCCAGTAGATGCATTACTCTCATTCAGAGTAGTGGTCATAGCTCGTGCATTTCCTTGCTTCTGGTTATTCTACTGATGGCAAGAGTTATCCTTGTAGTTTCCCCTACTACTGTTCCCACTTTGGAAGTTCTTCCACTTCCTTTTCTTCCCTTTGATAACCCTCTCTTTCTTTGCTTGCAACTTTTGCTCCATCAACTTGTGTGCCATACACACAGCTTCACTTAGGTTGGCCGGCTTAGAAGAAGTAACCTCACCTTTGATGTTCTCAGACAATCTTCGGATGTAAGCATCAATTTTCACACTTTTCAGATCGACCACTCTTGGACACATCAAGGCCAACTCATTGAACCTCTAAGTATAAGCAACAATGTTAAACTCCTTAACCTTTATATTCCACAATTCGTGCTTCATCCTTTGAACTTCTTCTGATGGGCAAAACTCTACAGTCATCAATTGCTTCATTTCATTCCAGGGAATTTGGTTAACAACCTCCAATCCCATGGTCGCAACCTTAGAGTTCCACCAAGTCAAAGCAATTCCTTGCAGTATAGCGGCAGCGAACTTAACTTTCTTTCCTTCCGCACATTCACTGATTCCAAAAACCATCTCAGTTTTCTCAAACCATCTTCGCAGCTCGACAGCCCCTTTAATACCAAGGAAAACAGTAGGGTTACACTTCATAAACCCGGCAAAAGTAGCATCACGGGGGTCAAGTCAAGGTGCCCACCTTGGACAGAATCCGCCAGCCCCAACTTCATAACTCGCCCTACTCTATCAGCAGTCAAAGCCTCATTAATCCTTGAAGTGATCATTCGCTCAATGGCAGATGGAGTCAGAGGTCTCGCTTTTGGTGGCATGATTCTGTCATGACACAAAAGAAAACCTTGATAAGTATTGCAACCATGACAAATGTACAAAACAAATCAACTACTCAATATCACAGTGACATCAACTCGTAATCAAAAAAGATAGTCATAATCATTATCATTCACAAAAGAGTTAATACATAGTTGCATTTTTTCACAAAAATGATACGAATCATTACAACCAATAGCATCAAGTCTACTAACTAAAAATTCAGTTTAATGATTACACAATAAAGGTACTACTAATGAAACTTAAACTACTAAGAGTCACGAGGGGATCCCCGCGACTTAGATGATGGACTCTCCTCATCCTTGACCGGAACATCGATAGCCTCATTCGGTCTTTCTTCAAACACAACTCCCATACGAATCATCTCTTGGTAAAACTCACAAGCTCGAACTCTAGCATGATAGAGATCTCTCTCGACTCGTTCGTTCTGCATACGACAAAGTATGTTGCTCAATCTTGTTTCTTCCAGTTCCCTCTTCAACTTTTTACACTCAGCTCCTTCTTCAGTATTACCAAAATTTTCAACCAGATTCTCCAGTGCAGTCGCTCCTTCTTCCATGCTAGATCGCACTTCATTGCCTAAATCCAAAATCAACTTACCATAATACTTATCCTTTACCTTCCCTTTCTTTTCAACCAACGCATGCGCCATCTCGCGAATGCACACTCGTTTTGAAAGAGAAGAAATCTAACCAAAAAGAGAGTTAATGTCCCTCCTCATGAAACTAGGCAACAGACTATCACCATCCTCTCGAAGGAAAGTGGCAGTAGATGATACCACTACCAGCATGGACCACTATTAGTGAACAGTCCATACCTCGGGTCAACCATGTCCTCAACCTCAATCACATCTTCGAACTCTGAATCAGAAGCAGGTGGCGGAGGGTTAAGAGGATCCGCCTCTTCATAAGGAAATGTCAGTTTCGGTTCATTCTCTTCTTCCCTAATGTCTACTTCTATATCTTCCCCTTCTTCTTGAGGCTGTTCCTCCTCAAACTCTTCTTCTTCTTCGAACTCTTCTTCTTTGACTAGGTCAGCAAGATTGAGTTGGTTCGGCTCGACCTCGGGTAAGTCATCAACATGATTAAGAGGAAATACGTTCACCATGATAATCTGAAAATTACATAATAATATTTAATAATAATTTTTATTAGAATATTATTATTAAAATAACAGTTGCGTAATTATGCAACAAATGACCATGCTTTCAAACAAGCCTAATAGTCAACATATCTCAAACATATAATAATATATTTATTATATAACCGCATAACAATCATGCACCTAACACGTGCAAAAACATCATAACAATCATGCACCCAACACGTGCAAAACGTTCAAAGAGAAAATTCTTTTCATCACAAATCCATAAGCAACGCGATCTTGGCGTGTGTAGAAGAGTTATAGTTTAGGTTTTCAAAATTCGACCTAGTTCTCTATAACCTTAGGCTCTTCATTCCAATCTGTAACACCCCTATTTTTCACAATGCGCAGCGGAATACACAATGGGTGTTACTTCAAAGCACAATACACCAAGATATAGAAAACAACTCAAAAGAGACGTTTACAAAACATGTGTTCCATTATTTAAATCAGAGTAAATGCATTTAGTCCCACATAAATCGTAACCGAATCCATCACAATATTTGAAAAGTAATTGTTTCAAATTAAAGACATTGTTTTATAAAAACAAGGAACACATTAGCAAGCTTCTACACAAGCGACCACACGCACAAGTACCTCCACACCATCCGTTGCCATCATCTTGTATACCTGAGATAAACCATTCTAAAAACATCCAACAAATTGGTGAGTGAATCCCCAGCAGTTTTTATAAACAATGAGTATAAATCTTTGAACACAAGTATCGTTCTCGGGAAAAACATTGCAACAAATACAATGCATCACTTTCATTTCACGCATTAAGCTCATGACACCGATACCTTAACACTACATATATCTTTTCATATGTTTATCATTTGCCCCAAAACAAGGTATTATTGCCTCATACCTACTCGTCTCAATACAAAACGTCCGTTTGACAGGGTGTTCACCAATGGATCCATACCCCGGACGGGGTTGTCAAACCCAATAGATCTATTTAATGCACAAGCATTTACCTCTCGAGTAATTAACGGTTCATGAAATTAGGGACTTTGGCAATAGCTACTCATGTAGAAATATCCCATAATCGGGTCCAGCATAACATAAAATCACATGTGTTAGATTTTTAAAAACAAGCATGTATCTCCCTCGCGGGTTTATAAAACGATAAAAAAGATTTAAAAGCGAGACTATGAACTCACCTTATGCAAAAGTATCGTACCAAACAACTCAACACGAGCAAACAACTTTACGCCTCAACCGCGACCTATATATAATATATATAGCGGTACGTGACTACGAGAACATATATCATAAAATCATAACTAGCATATATATAATTATATACCATAATCTCCAAGTGCGACGCAAAATATTTATTTCGACGCACCAACAATGGTATAACATTTACCGTAAAGTTTCTATTTTTAGAAAGTTGTCGAAAGTAAGGATAATATAGAATCCTAAAATAATATTTCATCGTTATGTTACTAACTTAACCAATCTCTTGACATAGAATTCCATACTCAAATGTTCACGCATCATGGACTTTTAAAAGTTAATTTCCGTAGTTAACTTTCCTACAAAATATTACTCAACTTCATTTGGCCGTAAAAGATTCGTTTTTAAGAGTTACGAGACCCATTTTATTTCAAAACGAACCTAAGAACATACTCTATCATTTTCCTAAGCATAAAATAGATTCCAAAAATTTCTTGACACGCCACGCGGCTGTCAAACTTTCTGCTCAAAAGTACCATTTACAAAACCCATTAAAACGCCAATTTTTACCTTCAATGACATCAAAAATACTCTTAACTAGCTTATCTATAAATAATAAAATCATTCCACTTCAAATCAACAACCAAATACCCATTTGATACTTTCGCACTCGGATCTCTAGTATAAATTATATACACGTAATATAACACATATAATAAAAATGCAACAAGCTAAATAATATTCTTACAAGCTACTCGACACAAGAAAGTAGCTTACAAAACTTTTCTTTCGGCTTTTCCCTTTTTGACATGGCTCGAACAAGACCCAAACAACAAAATCGAAACTTTTAAATCAAAACCCACTTGCAAAAACACTAGATCTATCAACCAATTAACAACTATTTTCAACCCTAACCTTCATAACTAGACCCAAATCAAAACTAAGCAAAATACGCAAAGCATGTCAAAATTTTCCTTTAGTAGATAGGTTGTGTTTTGAAGTGGGGATTAATATTTTTGTAATCGGATCGAACGCTATGCATGTCGATTGGTGGCTTTGGGTGGTGGTGTGCTCGTCGACTTGAGGAGCAAAAGGGGGAGGAGAAGAACAATTTTTTTGTTGAAAGGAAAATGAGATTTTTTGGTTGATTTTTTTTTGTTGGGTTGTACGGTGTTAATTATAGGAGGATTATTTGGCGCTTTTGACACTTCTAGTCCTTCTCCTTTCCATATCTTTTTAAAATTTAAGTCACAAAGGGTGTTTGTTTCGAGCTTATAACCGACCCTAGGCTCAGGTTTTATAAATTCCTAATTATTTTTATTTCGTCAAACTTTATTTAGTTTAAAACATTTAATAAAAGGTTTAAATCATATAAAACTCGACTTTAGACACGATTTTTATGAAAACACGGGAAAAGCCATAAAACGCTAAAATAAACATAATTTTGCTTTCTTAGGGAAAAATATAAAATTTTCTAATTTTTTTAAACGCTTTTAACGAATAGAAATTTGAAACACGGCTTGTAATTATCCAATAAATGGAAATTCTTACCAAACCGACTGAAAACATAACAACTATACCTAACTATATAGTAAAATACTTATCATGGCTCGAAGTAAGTATTGACCTGAAACTCGGGTTGTTACAAGCAAGAAACCCTGAGCTCTCGTTTTGTTTCACCTCCATAAATAAGAAACATATCTTTAGTATTAGGAAGATACTTCAGAATGTTCTTAACAGTAGTCCAGTGAAGTTCACCTGGATTCTGTTGAAATCGGCTTGTTATGTTCTGAGCGAACGCAACATCAGGACGAGTACATCTCACAACATACATAATCTATCCAACAGCCGAGGTATATGGGAGATTTCGCATGCGTTGTTTTTTAGCAGGTGTTGAAGCACCTTGTGATTTACTCAATTTTAGCTTTTCTTGCAGTGGATAAATTCCCACGTTTGAAATTCCCCGGGAATATCTTTCAGATTTTCTCAATGTAAGCACTATGACCATAAACCAAATTAAACCCCGTCTATCATCTTGGTAGATCGGAATTCCAAGATTGATGCAGATTCCCTATATCTTATCATAGCAAAACATATTCCAAGATAGGATTTTACATCTTGTAACAATGGAATATTGTTTCCCATGATCAATATGTCGTCGACATATAAGATTAGGAAAGTGACATAACTCCCAGTGCCCTCGATGACATCTTAACTTGTACACTAGCTTTTCATAAATAACACATGGCTCATCACGATCGTTAACTAAACCCAAATTTCTTAATTTCAGTCATCAAATGTTTATCTCTTGCTTAGATGCTTGCTATAAGTCCATATATAGAACGGTTAGCTTGCATACTCGGTTGGAAATTTTGGATTAACAAACCTTATGGTTGCTCCATGTATACCCTCTTTATAGAGAAATCATTAGGGAAATGCAGTTTTTGACATCCCAATAGCCAAATCTCCATAGTCACCATAAAAAGCAGCTATGGCTATAAGAATCCCTAATAGCTCTAATGTCTGCACAAGAGAAAAGGTTTCTTCATAATTAATCCCTGGGGTTTGAGTGAACCCCTTCGCTACCAGATGAGCTTTATAGGTGTGTACAACTCCATCCATGTCGGTCTTCTTTTTGAAGAGCCATTTATGACCTACAGTTTTACCATTAGGAGGAAGATCAACTAAGTCCCACACCATCGTTGTCTTCTCATGTATTTAGCATCTCCACATCATAGTATATAAGCATTGTATCAGAGATCCAAGGATCCAAAAATGCAAGTTTTATAATTAAGCGGGTATCGACAGAGAACCCATGCAACTCATGCTCCTCAGCATTGACGTGTAAACACATTCGATCTGGGGCATGGCGTGTCCTAGTGGAGTTACGAATGGGATTGATATCACTTTGAGTTCATCAATTTTCTTGAATCATCCTCTTCATGATTTAAGCTAGTGTCTATAGAAGGATGCGTATCTTCTTCTTGAATACTATCAGATCTGAAATGACTCCCACTTGCTTCTTGAGTTATAAGACTATTCTCAAAGAATTCAACATTCCGAGCAACAAATACTTTGTTCTCGGGTGGGTAGTAGAAAGAATATCCCATTGTTTCCTTTAGGTATCCTATGAAGATACAGTTAATAGATCTGGGTTTACTACAACAAAATGTGCCTAATGCAACATTTTACAAGCAACATTTTTTTTGAATGTGTTACATTTTTCACAAGATTGATGAAAGGGCGACATTTTCAAAATAAGTGTTGCATATTAATAACAAAAACAACACTTGTAATAAAGTGTTGCAAGTTTAATAACATAAGACAACAGATTAAGAAAGTGTTGCAATTACCAATGCATAAAAACAACACTAAATGGTACACAAAAATTTATAAAAATGTAATCTCCCGCTTACTCTTTTTTAGATCCCCGCCTTTTTTTTACTCAAAATTAAAACTCTTAACACTTTCCAAAATAAAACCCCTTTTCCTAATATATGACATATCTTACTTTTGGGCGTCTTTTTTTCACCTTTTAATCTTGTTCAAAAATTTCAACATGAGATCTAAAACCCACAATACTATCACCGCTTCTCCCTCACCACATCATAACCACATCATATTCATAGATATGAGTCTGCCAATGTATATGCTCCCTTATTCTTAATTTTAACTAATTGGTGAGTCATTTCCTTACCTCTGAATTACCAATTATTGTAGGTATGTATGTCGATTTAAAAAATATGTGTTAATTGGAAATTGTATATATGTATGTTGAGTTTTAACATAAATGAACTCAATTTGTTAACTTTTTTTCAAACATTGTTTTAGGATATCTCTGTTTTAAAGAAGTATTTTATAGGGTCATTTTGTATTGTATATATTGTTGAAAGAGAATGACAATGAAAGTGATATACATTGTTTGTTTGTACTATATGGTTTTTAGTTTTTGAAATGATATCCTAATATGTGCTATCCATCATACCACTCATAAGTGGTATCTATCAAATATTCATTCCCATTTATTTTTCCCGCCTAAATTTTACAGGTACTCACAAGGCCACACTTTACACACTCATTTCTCTCTTTGTGTTATTAATTTGAAACCAAATACCCATTTATCAAACCAAACAATAACAATTTAATTGATAATTGATGTAATATTAGTCCATTCCACTCTATTCCTAAACTCATACCGATTGTGATTTACGACATTATACCAAACGCACCCTTAGAGTTTTGTATGTTGAAGCTTTGGGGTTATTAAAAGTAAAGGTATTTAAGGGTTATTGTAATTTGGGGTTTTGTTTAGAAAAGATAGAAACTCTCATTCTGATTATTAAAAATGGAATATGGAATTTCACATTTGATGCTCCATGGTATTTTAGATCTTGGAGATGAGAAACTGATTTTAAGTATTTTTGCAGGCCATCATCTTGGAACTTCTCATTGTGATGGAAGATAGCTCTTTAATGTCTTTGATAATTGACCAAATAAATTAGAATTTAACCAAGTAGGTAAATATTGAAGTTACTTCTATGTGTAATGCTTTAGGATGCTATGTCCGGGACAAAGGTCAAAGTAATACAATTTTGTCCATAGGCTTTTCATTGAAAGCATTGTTAGGTAACACAATCATATGTTTTCATTCATGAGTGTCGTTTATTTCCATCCATTTTAAGTTGCTGCAACTGTATTTTTTATGCTGATTTTCAATTATTAAATCGATCTAGACATTGTATAGAGACTATATATATATGTAATAATAGATTTTAAGCTGGTCAATATTTTCCCAAAAAGGGACTCATTTAGTTACCAAATTTTCAACCAATACCGTCTTTGTAATTTATGTCAAAGAGCTCAGTAATGTCTCTTCTAGTGATTCTATCTATTAGAGTAGGTAGGCTAGATGCTAGAAAGTCTATGCTACTGCTGTTTGTTTTTTTAAACCATAATCTAGACCAGAGCCACAACCCACAGGTCATTAAAGTCCCATGTTTTTTTTTTGAAGTATCAAAAAAAAATTCCACATACGAAAAGTGCATGCATGTGTTATGTATTTTATCATTTACATGTTTTGCCCAGATTTGGTCAAATTGTCAACACGAGCCCTCAAATTATATACTAACTACAATAACCCCTTACTAATTGAAAAATAACGCGCAACACTAATTACTTAGATTATACGCTCAACTCTATTTATGGTTCAGTTTGGTGTTGTGATAGGTATCAACGGATCAGTATAGAAATACCACATGTGAGACATGTTGAATGTTTTCCTAACACCTGATCTGGTTTTTATAAAAAGATGGATAACCTACAACAAGAGTAAGCGAAATGAAACTAAACTAAGAAGAATTTGTTTTGAATTATTAAATACTCTATTGAAATCTGCAGAAGCTTTGGGAACTACTGGATTGTTATCAAGTGCTTGAAACGAAATAGTGTGTCCATTTTCTCTTTCACTCCTTCAGGTAAACTATTACTACGTCATATATTGGTATAGTTTCATTGGTTTTTGTGAGTTTGGCGTAACATTATGGAATTTAACGAATTTAGACAGCGAAGATTTTTGACTTTAAGTATAAGAAATTGAAATTTACATGTTTTAGAAGGTGTACGGATTTATATTATATGTGTGAAAACTTTTTGTTATACGATTGTACTTGAATTGTGAGGCTTTTTGTTTTTTGTGAGCCACTTGGCTCCGTCTTTACCACTTCTATCAGCTTCTCAGTTTTGATTGTAGAGTTGTTTCATTTTTGGTCAAGTTACATTTAGGCGAACCTAATGGGGTGTTTGCTTAAGCTTATTTTTGGGCTTACTGTGTTGTTTCATTTTGACTTATATTTTATAAGCTCTTTTAAAACCTATGGGCTAATATAAGCTTATTTTTATATATTAATAATTACCCATGGATTTCAATATAAGCCAAAAAACTGGGCTTACAAACACATGCGGAATTACATAATCCCAAAAACTAAGCTCAAACAAACGCCCTCAAGTCTCTATTCATTTATCAATTGTATACCAATGGAAAGGTTATGTAAATATTACTTTAAAGAGCTTAATTCATAAAGTTTGTCACCTTTTGATAAATGAAGAAATATAAATTTTAACCTTGTTAATGCATTAAATTGGGTGAGGCAACATAATGGATAGCAAAGCTAACGCCTTTATTGTTACATTAAATCAAGTGAGGCGGTTTTTGTATTACAATTATCACTTGATGAACCTGGATACAAAAAATTGTAAACTGCAAAATGATAGACATTGAGTGTCTCTTAAAATAATTTGACCAAATCAAAAGGATAATGAGATCAAAAGATAACCTAATTAGTTTAATGAAATAAACAGCTATATAGTATTATATAAGGTTTTTATAAAATGGTTACCCAAGCTGCTATTCACAATGGTTTAGTTTAAAGCTTACTTGATAAAAGCCGTTAAAACAGTGTCTTGATGAAACCTATGGATTCTTTTATGATAGCATTTCTGTATTTGTAGCTATGACCTACTGAGAGTCATGAAATGATGAAGAAAAGTTGAATGGGTAGCCTTATATAACTCATCAGAAAACAGATTATTGTATTATGTCTGCTCGATTTTAGGTGTATCCTAGCTCTTATTTTTTACAATATTCAGCATCAAGAAAAAGCTCTAATTTTTTTTGTTTTTTTTTGAACGGCCATCAACAAGAAGTACTACGTATAATAACTCGCCAAAGAAGAAATATTTTTGGGACTGTGATAAATTAGACCATACAAAGTGCATGCTAAGTGTCAACGAAAAGATGTCCCTTCATTGCCTAAGATGTATACTGAAGTTTTTCCTACTGATGATTAACAATTGGTAATGTTATTTTTTCTTTACACAACTTAGAGGATATGAAAGTGCTTATGTTGCCAACTACAGTATCATTTTGATATATTTTGTTGCCTATTGTTATCTATGGACGCCTACTTCTGCATACATTATTTCTACTAGAAAAATATATATAAGAAAACGGAGATTATCATACAAACTAATAACCCGAATCACCTGACCTGATATATATCACATGGGTAGCTCTATCCATGCCCTATATACAACAACAGTTCAGTAAGTTCTCTGAGCAAACACAATTATTAAAAAAAAATAACGGTGAGACACATACGAACATACAAACATACAGAATAGAATCATACCTAATATGACCTACTGGAGCCACGATAGTGACGGGTAACTTCCTAGATGCTATTGGTTTTAGAGTCGCAGTTGAAGATAAAGGCACTAGAAAGATAGGATGATGGTCGTATGGTGGCAGTTAGGGGTGTTATTGGGTCGGATTATCGGGTGTTATCATGTCAGGTTGATTCGGGTTTATGTCAATTTTGACTTTGATGGGGTTCAAAAGATATGAAAGGTGTGTGAGGATGTAATCTACATTCTCTTGTTCTTTATTTTATGATACTTGGCATATTATTCCAGAATAATAACCATTCACTAATCACAGTGAGGATTGTTACTTGAGATAAATTAGTGATACTTGCTGAACTTGAATGATGTTCCATGCAGGTGATACTAAATGACCCATTCTTAGGCAAACGAGTTGAAGAAAGCAACTATACAGTTGTACCATTGAAGGATGAGTTTATTGAGAATGCTTTAATAGATTAATTTGTTGATATAAGCTTAATCAAGGTGTAATCGAGCTTATCAGTTAGCCATAAGCAGTTTAAATGTTTGTTGTTTAATCCTGTTTGATATATCATATATAGATATGATTCGTACTATATCATATATGATTTTGCTTTTACATATGTATGTGGCATGTGAAAATCATAGAATGTTTTTTTTTCAGGTGACGGTTTATTTATTATTTTATTTTTCAGAGATTGAAATGTGCACAGGTATGTTAAAGGATCAAGCTGAAGTCATGGTGGCCCAGGAGGAAGTTCAAGAAAAAATAGATTTGGTTGAAAAGGAAAAAGAATTGATTGAAGAAGAAGAACGGTAGTTTAGAAAATAAAAAGGTTTTGGTTTAATCATGAAATCAGTAGACTTTTTGTTTTTGTGTCTTTTGATTATAAATAAGTTTTTATCATATATGTATATCATATTTGATTTTACATTAGACTTACTTTCTATTTGAATTATCATATATGATATTGTTAAAAAGTACTCTTTTATATTTTGTGAACCAAGTGTTGGATCTTTTGTTTTTACATGGGTTTACCCGTTACATATATTATACATGATAACATATTTGATTTTACATTGAGTTTCTTTCTATTTGTAGTATCATGTATGATAATGTTAGAAATGTCTTTTATTTTGTGAATAAGTGATGTTTTATTTATTTTAACTCTTGTATATCATATATGATATACTGGTATTACATTTTAGCTTGTGAAATGCCAAAAACACACAAGTGATTATTTATTTGTTCAATAAGAAGTTCAACAAGACAAGACATTTAACCAAAAGATACATCTGTATTTCATAATAAAATACGACGAATTAGTAGCATTACATTGTTAAACCATGATTAACGAATTAGTAGCATTACATTGTTAAACCATGATTAACGAATTAGTAGCATTACATTGTTTTACCATGGTCAACAAGTTAGATCCCCAAAATGTGGTACATACTACGGTACCACCAACAACTTGTCAACCTACACTACTTGATTAGCCTACCAACAACTTGCCCTTCTTTGCAAACGCATGTGCCTCGTCGCTCATCTTCTCGCTGTGGATGTTTATGTCATATGTCAAGATCTTTGTTACAAACCTCAGCCCTATCTTGTGTATTTTCATTTCTTGTGCAAAATGCATTAAAAACAGCTTTCTCTACACAAATAAAAAGATTTGATTTTAGTTTCAAGCACATTATCATATATGATAAATTTTAAAGTTAAAGAATTTGACTTTCAAGCAGATTATCATATATGATATTACTAGTTTTAATCCCCGTGCACGCACGGGGTTGGGCATAATTTTTTTAATTTGGTAAAGTTATTGTTATTCGTCTATTATTTAAAAATGTTGTATGCCAATGTCTATATGTGATGTGATTTGCTTTTTAAGTATTTCTATTGTATCCCCCCTGATAATCAAGTTCGTCGGGACTAATACTCAACATATGACCTTGTAATAATCTAATAGTCGAAAGCAAAACTTTTACATTAAAAACTAAATTATGAGAACTTTAAGTCACAATAACCAGATAGTAAGATTCAAGATTCATATCCAAACACCCAAGATTATTACAACTTGGATCCAAGTCAACACTTTAGACACAAAAGCTCCCAGTGTCGAATACATATGTATCTTTGCCAAGAACTTCTAACGACTTGCAGAAAAAGGAGAAAAAGGTTTTGACAAATAATAGTTAAGGATTGTTCTGAACGTTTGTGCTAAGCTCCTCAATCATTCAATCTCTATGTTATAGGCCCTATTTGTGTATGTTTGCATGTTAAGTAAACACAAACGTACTTTCGTATCGTTCCTCCCTCGTGTACATGGGACGTCACAAAATATACAATGTTACCTAGTAAAAGTTAAATTTGATCCTAGTGGTAAAGATAAAGCAATAAGTTAAGCTACTAACTAACCACACATCAGCCTCGAGCACCTTTATCGCCAAGAAATTATAATAGTGAGATTAGGAGCTCTACCTGCCAAAAAAACTGAATAATAGATCATTGACATGTTAATAGTTTTAGTTAGCTTCAGATTAAACATAAAATTGTTCTTGGGGAAATTTGAGAATCATTTTCCAACTTCTGCTGTTCTAATTGTTTTGCAAAACTAAAGCCAAGCAAAATTCCCCATAGAGTATTTCTCTATGGTGTATTCTGTAATCACACTGTATTTTTCGAATATACAGAACTTTAATACTGAAGTTAAAAAACTTGATTTGGGGAGAAATGACGACAAAGTAATGGAGCCTGTAATATAAAGTGGCCCTTAAGAAACTCCAAAAATTGTTTGTCCTGTTTACTATCAGTTTTGGGTACAAAAATCTAATAGCACCAATCAACAAATTTCAGTCATAAATAATAACGTAGCAATATTGGATACATCAGAGATTTAGCAGCACACAAGACACCTCTCGTCCTTCCCGATGCTACAAATTCAGCAGTTGCTTCGCTTGGTTGTCGAACTGCACCCTCCAAATCTGAGGGCACGCAAATGATAAACGTTTCTCATATTAAATAGCACATAATCAAATAGTAGTAACGTCATGCCAACATAAAATATTCATTCCAGAATAGAATACAAATGTAAGTGTCCGTTTTATTAAACATGGCTCGTCCAATTCAAGTGAGATCATTTGATGCCAATATGTGTTAGTGAAATTCATGTGATAAAAATTCTAAGAGCATATTACAACAAACTAAAAACTAAAAAATATGCTTCACAATTTATAAGCTCCAACACCATGCTGATTTAGCAAGGAAAAAGAAAGTAGAGTTGAGCTAATCTAAGTTTATATAAAACATAAGAGTTTGATTTCTGAGGTTAAACCATGATTTCATTTGTTTCATCTAGCTGATTTGGCGTATCTTATTGAATAATAACATATAGTAAACACATTTGTATCAAGTCTGATATATGTACTTTTTAATCTGCGAGCATCAAACTTTTTTCTGATTACAATCTAAGATACTAACATTTTCTTCATGTCCTTATACAATTTGTGGTTAGAACTAAACAACTCTTTATTGTCCTATTTTCAACATTATAAATAGACAAACATAGAGTAAATGGAAATTTATAAGATCGCGAGCCACTTTCTGTAAGTACTACTTAGAAGGAAATCCTATAGAACCAAACCAGAATGATATATTGCCATCTTCTTAGAAACTAAGTAATTAGCATAAATACATATGCACTAGCATCATTGCATTAACATATGCACTAGCATAAACGTAATGATATAAACATGTCTTAGCTCTGCAACAATATATTGTGATATGTTTTCCACTCATATGCGTTTCACATTTACATAAAGGATGTACAAATATAATATAGATTAGACCAAAGTTGCAAATTGCGCCAACTTTGATCTAAATACTATAACTTTCGCCAAAACTCAAACATGCGTAGCAGACAACACATATACCACAGGAAAAACCCCCTCACCAAAGCTATATTAGGTCCTAGCACCCATTACCCCTCACCCTTAGTCACCCCTAGTCCATTCTACTACTTCACTCGGGTATTCTTTCTTTTGTTTTCCGTTCACTAAAACCTGCAAAGGCGTTTGCCAATATGTCCAACCACCTAATTGAACCTTTTTATGTGTTGGACTGTTGGTTGTGAGCAACATGTCTCCACTTTGATAAAAACTTATGACCATTTGAGGTTGACATGTTTTTCCGCGCGTTTCTTGTGCTCATACCCTTCCACACATACGTCGACTAACTTAGTGGTATGTTAGTTTAGTTGATTATGTTAGCTTGTTAGGTATTATTGGCTACATGAAATGAAACTAATGCAACTGATATAGTTAGAAGACTACATTACTTTTTAGATGTACTTAAAAATCTTTTTGAAACTACATTGCCTTCCGTGGGGTTAACGGTATACCAATGGTGTTGGGTTTAAGCAGCCCTCACTACAAAAGCTAATATCAATAATTACAATTCCTTTAAACAGCTAACGAAACAAAGTAGGGTTTAACGGCCTAACCACAATGATCTTGCTTTTTTGCTAAGCCATGGCTAATGATTATTTAACTTGTTTATCATTTTATTTGCATTGATTCAATAAAGTTGTGCTAGTTCATATAAACACTCCCTAAAAAGCCATACGATTCCCCTGAACCTTCCTCCGGCATATAAAAAAAGATTTTAGCATTTTAGTTGTAAATGTTTCCTCAATTGCTTTGATTAAAGTTTAATTTCTAGCTCGTGAGATACAAATCTGAACCAGAGATTCAATCCCACATGATTTACAAAATGTCATAGGAAATCTACCATCTCATACAACATGCAAAACCAATTTTCCAAGTTCAACTCCTATCCTTAATTCTCACTTACTAATTTATCACCAAACATAGTCTTTTTTTCTTACAATAGAAACATGTTTTCCCATTGTGCTTTCCATTTGTACAAACATAAAACGGATATGTGTGCGTGAATTTTGGTGGTCGGATGGTGGTAGCAGGCAGCCGACCTCTTCAAGGAGGTTGAGGGATAGTGGGTATTTAACAATCAATCAAACAAATCACACACACCAACAGTTAAAGTAAAGTTACTGACGACATAAGTTTTAGAGATTAGGGTTATAAACTGAGAGATGGAGGTGTTCTGATGTTTGGGTTAAAGAGTGGAATAAGCACACAGTGGTTAATCAAAATATTCGACAGTTGATCAATTGCTGCTTCAATTGTTTTAATTTTAATTTAGGGTTTTTGTGTATAAGAGTTATAGAAGAAGAAGGATCATGTGAGATTTCTTTTCTTTTCTTAACTTGTATACTAATGCTTTTTCTCAAATTTACATTATGGCACATATGTTTAAATACTTACATCCGTCTAACTTAAGTTTTTTTCGTTTGATTTTTAATACATGTATTCTTCATAGTGTTTTATATTTCTAATGACATGAAAGTATATAAAAATGATTTATTTGCCAAATCAAGTAATATTTAGACTTTTTAATTAAAAAAATTACAAAAATAATGATATTTAATTAAATTATTACCTAATAAGGTATGATTTGATTTTCTTGAAATACGAATATCCCACTTGACGTTTTCCTTTACTAAGTAAAAGATTATACACAAAACTAACTTTTAAGTACTCACAGGCAATCACAAACTCTTTGTAATTTATTTTCAAGCACATTATCATATATGATATATTATAAATGCTTAAAACCTAATTTATATCATATATCATATATTACATAAGTTTTTACACTTTGTTCAAGCAACTTATCATATATGATTTTTCACTAACAAAGCATACTATATCTGTTCAACGTAGATTAAGCCATAAAACCTGAAAATTCATAAAAATAAGCTAATAAGTTAGCTTATAATTCAGCATAATAAATTCAGATGTTGATAATTCATAAGCTTATTTACATTAATAAGCTAAAAAAAAGATAAATAAAAATAGATCAGATGAACTTTTACCTGATGAAGGAGATACTCGATTTACGGAGGAGATGATTGATCGATAGATGTTTGTGATGATAGATTCAGATCTAATGTGTTTATGTGTGTGTTTTTAATGTATGTTTTGATCGTTGTAGTGTGTGTGTTTGAAACTGAGATGACTGCGTGAATAATGATCGGTGGTTGGAGGTGTGGGTGGTTGTGGGGGGTTAAATGACCAACATACCCCTCCGCTTTTTTTATTATTTTTCTTGTTTTTTCGTTAATAAGTGGGTTTTAATCTCAGCACATGGATCTTTTTGGATGAATGAGTGAGATTGATCCACCAGTATTCAAGAAATAGAGATTTTCTAATATAACCTCCCTCAAAAAATAATACGTATAAAATAGTGATATTGAGTTTGATTAGAGAGGAAAACCTTCACCACACTTTACACGCTAATACGTGATAAACTCGTTTATTAATTCATGTGACTACAGTTTTAAATGTAAGTCGATTAACTTATCATTTGTACTACTTTTACGATTTCAGTTTTTAATTTTACAACAACATGTCACATTATTAGACCTTGCTAGGTTTGTATATTTGGCGTATGACCAATGAAGGGTTAGAGACGTCTCGGGATTAACTCAGCGTACATCTGAATTACAAAAACACATTATCTCGGAAACCACTTTTTTAATATGGAGGTGATTTGCACGCTCTTATTTTAAATCGGGACACTTAAATGTATAATTAGTCAAAACACATTATAAATATTATACAAAATATGTAATGCACACACTAGAGTGGCATAATCAAAAGTATAATTGTGCAAATCAACCCAAGGCCTTTGGAATAGGGTTTTGAGTTTCCCACCAACCTAGAGGTCATGTGTTCAAGCTTCGTTGTAGACATTTGTGGGATATATTATGAGATATGTGGTATAGCCGTATAGATGTAGGGTTGTAAACGAACCGGACGAACATGAACGAAACCTTATTTATGTTCGTTCGTTTAATAAGAAATAATGTTCTTCATTTATTAAGACACTAAATGAACATAAACGAGCAAACATTAATAAACATAAAATTTACAATAATATACCCAATATTGTGTTTTATAAGTGTTGTTTTGTTTAAGTAAAACAATTTTAAAACTATATAATAAAAAGATACGATAGACGAATATAAACAAATATATGATCATAAAGAACGAATAATCGGACGTTCACGAATATAAGTGAACGAACAAGAGTTTTGTTCATGTTCGTTCATTCAACTAAACGAACGTAAAATGTTGTTCATGTTCATTCATTTAATAAATAAAAGAACATAAACGAACTTTTTACCGAACGGTACAGTTAACTAAACGTTCAGTTCGTTTACGGCCTTAAAAAAAATAAAAGTGCAAATCAACTCCATTTTTTAAACAGTTTTCGAAAAACCCTCTGACATTTAAAAAATTCAGAAAAGTGGAGGGAAACATTTCATTTCATCATCACCACCATGTCCTCCCGCCGCCGGCGTCTCAGAATCGCCTCCTCCTCCGACGAAGAAGAAGATGACGTCACGCAACCACCACCTCAACCACAACAACAACACAACAACATCGAACCCGAAACCCTAAACCTTGAAACCGTAACACTAAATTCCTCAAACCCTAACCCTAACCCTAACATCACACCACATTCCATCCACGAAATCTCAGATGAAGACTTTATCGACGCATTCGATAACCTCTCTCCACCACTACAACAACAAGCAACTGCCACGTCATCAGAACATTCCAGAACAAGTAGTGTTGGCACAAGTACTACAACTACTGCAACTGAACCGGTATCAGTGTCTGATAATCCTGTTAGTAAGGTTTTGGAAGAGTTAGGATTGCGTCTACGTGGCGAGTGGTTGGATGGTTGTTTGAGTGGATTGCAGAGTGGCGTGACTGGATTCAACGGTTTGGATGTGACGAAAAAGGCGAAGATGTGTTTTGAGAGGTTTTTGGAGAGTGATATGAATTTATGTGGGGCTGGTTTGCTTCCGAGTAATGTGGGGAGAATGCATCTTGTTGATTTGCCTGGTCCGTTCGTGTTACAGGTATATGGTTTTCACAATGTCCTTGTTTAATTATTAGGGGGTGTTTGGGATTGCTAATTTTCTGCTTATTTCAGTGCTTGTGCTTAGTTTTAGGCAACATAAGCAGTTTCTTCGGGGTGTTTGTTTTGGATTATATAGCGGGCTTATGGCTTATTTGGTATGTTTCATAAGCTCACCTTTTGTAGCTTATTTTGAAACTTTTCAGCTTATATAAGCTTATATAAGCAGAAGAATTTCAAAATAAGCCACAAAAGGTAAGCTTATGAAACATAAGCCGAAAATTACATAAGCTAAAATCCCGCTATATAATCCGAAACAAACACCCCCTTAATAAGTAAGGACATACTTATTTCAAAGTGCTTATTTGAAATGAAATTAAAATGACTATTTTACGATCATAATTAACCCTACAACTTTTCTAGAAGCGGTTTTGATTGAAAATTAACAGATTATGAATATTTTAGTACCATTGCGTTCTTAAACAAGTATATCCAAACACGGTCTCTTCAAGTGCTTATATTTAAGAAGCTTAAAAGTATTTATTTATAGGAAGAAGTGTAAGCGGAAAAATAACTAGTCCCAAACACCCTCTAGATATTAATGGTTCATGGAATTTGGTAATGTTAATACGGTTGCGGTTGTTTTATGAGTTTGTTTATATATAGATTTAGGTTGAGGTGAATTTGTTTTTGTAGGTTGATGAGATAGTAAATATTAGTCAACCTCTACGACAGCGTTACAAGAAGGCAAATGCTGGCTCTCATAGGTGTCTTAAGTTGTCTATGACTGATGGTGTTCAACGAGTTTTTGGTATGGAGTATCAGCCTATTAAAGAATTAGATGCTCTTGCTCCTGCTGGACTGAAGGTTCGATATGAAAGTTATCTTATTTTCTTTAGAATTGGTTTCTCATAGGTCGGAATTTTTTCGCTTCTAGAGTGGTGTTATCTGATGAACTGTAATACTGTGTGATATGTAAATGACTGCTATGCTCAAATTAGTGTGATTGCAAGCGTTGCTTTTTGCAAACATATTCAATCTTTGAGTAAAAGTTGGTTTCTTGCTTAAATGGTGTCTTGCGAAACCTGATTCTAGTCCTATGTTTTTTGTATTTTTTGCTTAGCAGGATATGTAAATGATATACTTAGTCTATTGCGGGTAAAAGTAATTGTGCATACAAGTTTAATTTGTTAAATTTTGGATTAATTTTCTCTTTTAGGTTGCGATTTCTAATGTAAACGTAAGGCATGGGCTTCTAATGCTGGTTCCAGAAGTTTTTCAAGTTTTAGGTGGGTTGGTTGAGGAGTTGGATGCAGCTCGGCAAAGACTTGTTACAGAAGTCAATAAACCGCCAAGGGGCAGAAGGTATATTATGCTGTATCGAGTTATTCACTCGTTAAACTTCTTGCACTTTGATCAATTGGCTCAGTTTTTTTCTACTTGTTTACTTTCTTGATGCATATGTTGTTTAATTTTAGGACAAGATCAGGAGTTGTGCCTCCTTTAGCAACTAGAGCTACTCGTGCTGCCTGGCCAGCTGAAGATATCAATGTTCCACGACCCTTAAATAACCCTGCTCCACAAAGGGCAACTCCTATACAGGTAGATGACCAAGGTGTTCGTGCTGCAAGGCCGAGTGGTGGTATCCATGTTTCACCACCCTTAAATAACCCTGTTCCGCAAAGGGCACCTCCAATACAGGTAGATGACGAAGGCGATCGTGCTGCACGATCGACTGGTGGTATCCATGTTTCACGACCCTCGAATAACGATCCACAAAGGGAAATTCCCATACATGTAGATGGTCAAGGTACTCGTGCTGAATGGCCGGCTGATGATATCAATGTTTCACGACCCTCAAATAATGGTCAACAAAGGGCAACTCCAATGCAGGTTGATGGCCAAGGTACTCATGCTGCATGGCCGGCTGATGATATCCATGTTTCACGACCCTCAAATATCCCTGTTTCGCATAGAGCAACTCCAATGCAGGTAGATGACCAAGGTGCGTCTTTCATATCTGCTATATAAATTCATATGCATTAATGTCAATATCAAAAATCATTAACTAACCTGCATCTGTTATACATTGATACAACAACTGAATGCTTTCATTTGCTTCTAGTGTTTTTTTTTACTTTATCATGCTTTCATGTTAATAGTAGGTACCACACCTGCTTCTGTTAATGAAAGAGTGTCCTCAAACTCCGCACTTCCCGTTCAAAGGGAACATGCCGCTCATCAACCACCAAGAACTGAAGTAGAATCATCCTTTTCTACTCGTAGGGAGAATATAGAACCCCTTCCATTTATGGCTACAACAGAGAGTGCTGTCCCTATCCCTAGTGAAAGTGTCAAAACGACCCCATTAAGGGTTACAGAAGAGGCCGTTATTCTCATTGAAAGGCCATCACCTGTTGCAATTTCTGATGATGAAGATGTCCATATGGTGGCTGCTGAAGATAATCATTTTGCATCTGGTAGAAGCAATGAAAGCCCGTTCATGTATCTGGCTACTTTGTCTGCTAAATGGGCTGAAACGAAAGATCAAGTCGCTTACGTGGAGGGTAAAATCAAGGTGATTTGATTATATGATCTTATTCAGGATTTATATATATATATAATATATATATATAGTTTTGCTATAATATGTTACTTATATTGCTGCAAAACTTTCAGTGTTTTGTGACTGGAGTTAAGAGATTCCAGTATAAGGAAAGGAGCACATATAAGCTTCACGTATTTGTAGATGATGGTAGCCTTATATCTGAGATACTTATCGATCATAGTGTGAGTTCATATTTTTATTTGATTCCGCTTAATAATCATAACTTTATAGGATGCACTTCTTGATTAGTGCTTTGGTTATTCAGTTTGTACAGAAAAAAATAGGTTATTCTCCTGAGGAGGCAATCGCAGCATCGCGGAGTGCCGAGATGAAGAGCAGAATAAAGGAGTTTCAAGAATTTTTAGCAAACTTTGAGGTCCATAACCTACTTTAAATCTCTTTGCAATTGAATTTTATGGAACCCTATATTTCTTTTAATTAATTAAAGTGCTTGAAGTTTTGAAAACAAAATAAAATTGAAGTGCTTGAAATCGACAGGGAACAATGGTTTTGCGGATTAATGAAGCCTCAAGTCTTCCAACTGCTTTAGATTTGCAGCAGGGTTGTCTCCCAGGTGATGCATGGTCGCTTCTTACAAGGCTAAAACCGAGAAATGTTGATCAACGGCCACAGTTGGATCCAATTGATCTATCCCCATAAATGCATCCTTGAAGTTGTTGGTACATTTAGTTATGGTTTTATATTTAACGTTTTTGTAGAACATGTATTTTTCACTACTTAAGTTAGTGAAGATATTATAATAATTAAGACCAGTTTTAGGCCTAAACTATACTCGGATATGACTATTTTATCCTCATTTAAATTGCAAAATGCACATCCAAACAACAAAAGTGTTGTGGATTCACCACTTACGATCTTAAAATCACTAACAAAAGACTAAGAGCATAACACGGTTGTGGGTTTTTGTGACATTACTCACTTTGTGTCCAAGCAAACCTCTCTCTTGCTTAAGATAAATCTCGTATTTGTTAAATAAAAACCTGATCTTTGTCACAGGCCGGTCGTAACTAGTTCTGGGTTTTTTTTGTTGCCAACTTGGGATTGTATTTATCAGTTTTTGTATAACATTTTATTCTTGGGTACCTGATTTCACAGTTAATCTGTGTTAACTCATCTAAGATTCTAAGTTATGTTATACGTAGTACTCCTTAGTAATATCTCGATGAGATTTATTGCATTAGTTCACAGATGAGTTTTATATGTAACAATTGTCTATTTTTATCAGTCATCATGGTGCAAAACTAGACAAACTAGAATGAAAACGCGATCCAGTTCTATCTAAACATAATACTCACTCACTTGTTCGCTATCTTAGACGGTTAGACCAATGCGACAATTTTTACATCATAAATACTATCCGAAATTGTGGAGGGCCTTGATAATATTCCATTCTTTGAAAAGCGGGGAATACTAGAGCCGGTCTACATCACCACGCACCATTCACCACAAAACCTACCGTGAAAAAGAAAGACAAAAATAATACACTTTACACAAACCAAGCAAAAAAAAAAAAAAACATTAGAATATGTTTGATAATGCAGAGTGCATACCATTGAATGAGTGCAAAAAATAAACTCTTGGCGCATGGTGGGTACTCGGTACTAACTCCACTATAGTCTTGGCGCGTGGATGGGGCTCTTTGCGTGTGGTGAGTGATGACGATAGTGCCCAGTGTACCGCGATAGCGCACGGTCTTATATGGTCTAAATAAGCCGAATGGCGGTTACTGGACCTAGCAAATACTAGTTGAATATTTTCACACGTCAGCAGTAACAAACAATTTTGCGGTAAACAAGCATCCGACGTGTGATGTTGACTTTTTGAGCCACGTGTCACATGCTGAACATGACACCAAAACCTTTGACCACCGTCTTATATCATATGTACTTAATCATTATTATCATCTTTGTATCAGCAGCTATCAACCAGCTCAACCAACCCGACATGGATTTTGTTGACAGTGTTCTGAATTTGGTCGCTCCTGTAGCGACCATATGTGCACTCTTTGTTTTTACACCACTTTATATTGGTTTCAAAGTGTTGTGCTACATTTTTCGTTTAATTTCTAAAGAAGATGTTGCTGGTAAAGTCGTTTTGATCGTTGGAGCCTCTTCGGGCATTGGCGAGGTTCGTAACTCATCATATTGTTGTGAATATCTATAAAAGTTAGACAAACCACCACCAAATGACCCATTGGTTGGATGTCGAGTGTTCAAATCTCACTAGATACACATTTAAGGGTCGATACCTTAGTTAGGCCATGTATCTCTGACTCGCCCTTCCCGGGTAAACATGCAGGGAAAACCTTATGTCAGTTGTTTTGCTTACCCTGTTCTAGTGCCTGGGGCGGACCCAGGACTATAAGTGGTCTGGTGCACAATTCTTTTTAGGAATATAAAGATAATAAAAATGAGCTAAAAGGTACTATTTCAGTAAAACTAGTAAACAAAATTAAGAACACGTGTATTTCTTTTGACATACTAGTGGACTAATAAACAAGACATCATGTATTTGCATGACACAAAACTTCGGAACCAAGTACATTTTGTAGAAAACGATATTTTAACGAAAATTTAACACTAGGCGGCAAACATCCATCGGGTTCCCGTGAATTCCTCAAGGTCCGCCCCTGTCTAGTAGTATTATAGGTTCGTTTGGATTTTTTAGAGATTGATAGTTCAGGACTTAAGGTTATGATGAAGGTAAATGACTCACTGTTTTATGCATATCGAAATAAAGCATGTGGCATACGAGTACGCCAAAAGAGGAGCATGTTTAGTCCTTGCAGCTAGAAGAAAGCATAGTCTCCGGGAGGTTGCCGAAACTGCTGTATCACTCGGTGCACCACATGCTATCGCCATTCGGGCTGATGTTTCCAATATTGAGGACTGTAAGCGTCTCGTCAACAAAACTATCAGTCATTTTGGAAAATGTAAGTCATTATATAACAAAAATAATTATTGGTATTATTGCGGTCTTATAGTTATATCATTTCTTATTGCTGAATGTAGTGGATCATCTGGTAAATTGTGCTGGAATTACTCCGATGTCTATGCTAGAAGATATTACAGATATTACTCGCTTTACACAAGTCATGGTAAAAAAATGCTTTTATGTTCTTAACCTCTTGCACACGTACATAACAGATAAATTCTTTAAAGATTGAAATAACGTGGTGTTTGCTTATCCTTGCAGGACAAAAATTTCTGGGGTTATGTTTATATGACGCATTTATCAATTCCACATTTGAGAAGGAGCAAAAATTGTAGTTATTGCTTCATCTGCCACATGGATGCCTGTACCAAGAATGAGTATCCACAATGTGCGATTCACGTTATTCTTAATAAACTTTCGTAAGTGTTTTATAGTGTCATGCATGATTCTTATGTTTTGGTATATGATTGCATTGTTTCAGGCAAGCAAAGCTGCGGTTGTAAGCTTTTACGAGTCATTGAGGATGGAACTTGGTTCAGAAGTTGGAATTACAATCGTGACTCCAGGGTTAACTGAATCAGAAATGAGTCAAGGCAAGATCATGGACTAAGATGGTGAAATGGTCATTGATCAAGACACGAGAGACGTAAGTGATAATATACTGATATGTGTGATCTTCTGAATAAAGAACTATAGGTGCTGATAATAACTCGTTAAATTATTAAATGAGTTAATGGTCAAAAAGGTAAAAGTACAATAAAAGATTAGCTTAAAAAAG
>BQNB010057047.1:0-36463 GCA_026074375.1 Tanacetum coccineum
TATCATATTAAAAAACACAAAAATATTTTTCTTTTCTTTTTATTAGTACATATCATATAAAAAATTATAAAAAAAAAAACCAAAAAAATCAAAAAAATAAAAAATTGTCCATAAAAATTAAAATTCACTAATTGGTAAAATACCAAAATATAATATTCTCCACTGAGGTATTATCATAATAAGTTCCGGTGAATGCGGTAAAATATACAATTTAATGCAGTAAATTTTACACTGTGATGCAGTAAAATTTACACTGTGATGCAGTAAAATATACAATTTAATGCGGTAAAATATACAATTTAATGCAGTAAATTTTACACTGTGATGCAGTAAAATTTACAATGTGATGCAGTAAAATATACAATTTAATACAATAAAATTTACAATGTGATACAGTAAAGTATATAATTTATTGCAGTAAAATTTACACTGTGATGCAGTAAAATATACAATTTAATGCGGTAAAACTTACAATTTGATGCAGTAAATTATACAATTTAATGCAGTAAAATTTACAATGTGATGCTAGTAAAATATACTAGTTAATGCAGTAAACATTACACTGTGATGCATTAAAATATACAATTTAATGTAGTAAAAATGTGATGCGATATTTAGTACAAAAAATAGATAATAAATTTATTTAAATACTTTTTATAGAGGTAAAATGTATTAAATAAAATGAAAGTTATTTACAAGAAAAAAGAAAAAAAAAGTACTAATTAGGACAAACCCCTAAAAATACCAAACTTGTCTAGAAATAAAAGAGGACATTGACAAGCCCATTCCAATACAAAATGACCAATAACCAAACTACTAATGAAAATAACCACGATGAAAAAATAGGAATTAACATACAAACTAATAATATCAAAGACTAAGACTCTATACTCAACACTATCTATAAGCAAAATGAAGATCTCAATCATTTGCGGATCTTGTTGCTTGGGTTTCTTAGATCTTGGCAATGTATGTTTACAGGTCCTCGAGTCATGGCTTTCGTTCTCTCCACATACACCACACGTCCTAGATTCATGGCTTCCATTCTCTCCACATACACCACATGTCATTCTTGGAAAATCCTTTGGCGAGAGTGCGTCATCTGAAGTTTTAGTATCGCACAAAACATAATGAGAAGCCAGTTTGCCCTTCGAAATTTTGTCATCAGTAGAAATTTTGGCAGTGTCTTTGCCAACCTGAACGATGCTTTTCACTTCCATAGAATCAGAATGCTCATTTTGTGCTTTAATGGGAACAGTATGAGTAATAATTTTAGTACTCTCTTCACCGTTCTGCATAACTATATCATCCCCATCTAGCTGGGCAGTGGAATTACAAACTGGCAACAGGTTATCGTTTTTATCAGAAATGATAGAAAGAGTTGCATCAATAACATCTACAGTACAACCAACATCCAAAGGAACTCTAGGATGACTCAGTTGTCTCTTTTACATTAGGAGATGTTGGTTTTGATATTTGGGCCTTGGAAATACGGCATTCCATTTTAGTACACATCTTATTTACTAGAGTGACTTGCTGGACTAGCGGTTTCTGCAACATATCTGTTCTAGGAAACACCACCATACTCATGGATCTCATTTCCTTTTTGTATGATTCGTCAAGAGGACTGAAACCAAAAACATCAGTCCATGTATGCACGTGTTCAGCTATCGAAGGAATAATCAATTTTTCAACATGGAGTGAAGACAACGCCTGTAGAGCACCATCAATTGAGACTATAAGTATATACTTTTGGAATTTGTCACACACTAGAAAGCTACCTAAGCTGTGTAATATTTTCAAGAATCAATACAAAACCCACTTACTGATTCAATAGCAGATAACAACCGCCGGTACATTCCTTGCCGTCTATACATATGGCGGGTACCGATTAACGGCATCTCTGCTAGTTGGGTTCCATGAATCCTGAGAATATTATTACAAATAAAGTGAGAATTACAACTCACAGCATCCATTTAACAATTATAAAGTACCTACCAAATAGATGCAGCACAAATCATTTCATCACCCCTCTCTAGAATAGCTGTAAAGAAGCCACTATAGTTTAGTCGGCTGGAGTTTGATCTTTAAAAAGATATTAAGTATCAGCCACTAGTTACCACGTAACAAAGGCCTTCATCGCAATGAACAATTTCTTAATTATATTGATAATAGATCTGATCGATGAATAAGAAACCATGAAAATCCCGAATCCACTTCGTGTTTCACATTTCCACCAAACCTTGTCTTGATAGCTGCCCAGATCTCTTTGGCATCATCCATGCCATGAAAACGTCTGAGATGATCTTTTGGAACAGCCATTAGCAGTAATGTTCTAGCTTTCCTTTCTTTTTCATCAGCAACCTGTTCTGCCTGTGTGGTTGGAGGAAGTACCCTGTAAACACCATCCTTGCCTTTGGTGACACGCTTCTTCGAGTTTCCATTCTGAATTACTTTCCAAACCTCATTATCTATATACTCAAGATAATGTTCCATCTCCATCGCCCACGTATCATAATCATCCTTTTGAAGGACAGGCAGTTTGATATTTGAAAGTGTATTTGTGGTGATTATTTGTGGTGGTTTAGCAGGAGCATCTCCTTTGTTGGATGCTGGTACAGATCCAGCCAAAGATGCATCATCATGAAGAGAAAGTTCCTCATCATCATGAAGAGAGAAATCATCGTTGGCAGACATGACTACTTGATTTAGTGGAATAAAGGTTTTGATCTTTGTTCAAACTTGTGTAAAGTCCCTTTGGTGGCTCTGATACCACTTGTAGGTCCTTATCAACAGGATCTAAATGAGCCTTACACGACTTATAGACCTTTAGATAAATCCAAAGAAACTATGAGAGACAATAACCGTGAATACAAATATTGACGCGGAATATCAATATCTATACCAAGATGAACACAAGAACAAATACTAGAATTTGCTATTACTATTACTATTTGATTGTGAATACTCAATCAACCGATCTCTTTACAATACTATACTACGTTCCTTTTATAAGCTTAAGGAACCCTAAACGCGTTAAGAGATAATGCTTATCTCTTCCTAGATTAACGCTAAGAGATAACTATTACTATAATTACAACCAGACTTAACATTCTGACCCAGCAGTATTAACTTTAATACTGCCAGACTTAAGTTAATGCTGGCAGACTTAACTTGCTCTACCAGACTTAACTTCTACTACTAACAGTACTAACTATTTTCTATCAGTACTAACTATAACTAACAGACTTAACTTTAATACTAACAGTATTAAGTCTGTTTACAATATTTTCCTAACATTAATTATATTGATAATAGATCTGATCGATGAATAAGAAACCATGAAAATCTAGAATCCACTTCGTGTTTCATCCCAAGAAGCTTCTGCAAGTGGTTGAATTGCTGCAAAACCGAGAGATAGTCATCAATTCTAGCCTTTTAACCAAGATAACTACAACATCTAACGAGAACGTAATAATCATTATTTTAAACAAGAAAAAGAGGAACCCATATTAAGTATATGATGTTGCGGATGAAGTGGTTCATTTAAAATTACTAACGAGTAACAGTTAGATTGACTCGGCCTAAACAAAAGCAATGTGAAAGATTTAAGATGCAGGGGGACGAACTTTGATGGCTAGGCTAAGGGTTCCAGTGATCAAGTTTTCTGGTGCTCCGTCGTTATTTGTGTCTTTAGTATCGTAGCATGTCTCGATCCAAAGTTTGATGAGTCGTGTAAAAGTGGTTATACCGGTGATAGTAGCAATTGCCATAGTCATCATGCTATTGACCATATTTGCGATATTATGGATGATGATTAAATAGAAAAAATCAAAAGGTTTTCGATATCGTTAACCTTATCTTTGTATATCCTTAATAATTTTTTAAATATTCTCATTCATAGATGATCTCAAGAAATCAAAAGGTACCTTAGTATGTGAACTAACTAATCATGAATATAGATACGAGAACAAAGGAAGGGTATTTTTAGCCGAGTAATCAACATTACACATATTTTGAGGTGCGAAGTATTACTAAAAACTTCAAGACTATTATTGGGAAAGGTGGATTTGGAACAGTGTTTCGTGGATCTATTGGGGATAACTAAGTTGCTGTCAAAATACTATTCTTATCTGATTCTGGTGCATCAGGATGTAAGATGCTTCGCAAACGAACGAATGCATCAAACTCAATAACTTCATGTTTTCTTGATTTCAAATGACTCAAACAACTACAGTAATGCAATCAAGAAATCAAAACATTTGGGCTGATAGCCTTAAAATATGATTCATCCTAGATTAAAACGATTTAAAAAGCTCAACGTTTAAGGCAGAAATAACACATTTTAGATAAGAAAAATTATGTAATCACTCTATCTGCAAACAGATTCTGCATGCTGCTATTGCTGAAAAGAGCAAGCCGAAACTCTTCCTATTCATAAAATGCAAAAAAGACAGATTTAAATGGTTTTCCGTTATTTTCTGCAATGAGAGCATTGCTATTAAAATTCATGATTCATATACATCTATAACTTATTTTTTTATAATACCTTGTAAGTATGGCCATATTCAATGATAACATAGCTTAATCTCTTAAAAATATCGTATAATGCCTTTATTTCATTAATGGAAACTGTGAAACAAAACAGACATAGATAAGATTAACTCACACAAAATCTTGTGTCATATATGTAACCTTTAGCTACTAACATGATGTCTTATAAGCAAGAATAGCATGTTGGATAATTCAACTTTGGTTTCTAGGTCTCTTCAAAAAACAACAGCATTCTTTTAATGTTATGGTTCTCATGGTTGGTCAACTACCAATGTGTATGCACCTATAAACACAGCAGAAACAAGAAAACAAATACAGATAAATATCTAAAATCAATCACAAAAAGGAAGTTTCAGTATGAATCTTTCACATTCTTGTTAACTTCATGTTTTCTTGATTTCAAATGACTCAAACAACTACAGTAATGCAATCAAGAAATCAAAACATTTGGGCTGATAGCCTTAAAATATGATTCATCCTAGATTAAAACGATTTAAAAAGCTCAACGTTTAAGGCAGAAATAACACATTTTAGATAAGAAATATTTGTTATGTAATCATAGTATCTGCAACAGAATCTGCAATGCGCTATTGCAGGAAAAGAGGCAAGCCCCAAAAACTATTTCCTATTCATAAAATGCAAAAAAGACAGATTTAAATGGTTTTCCGTTATTTTCTGCAATGAGAGCATTGCTATTAAAATTCATGATTCATATACATCTATAACTTATTTTTTTTATAATACCTTGTAAGTATGGCCATATTCAATGATAACATAGCTTAATCTCTTAAAAATATCGTATAATGCCTTTATTTCATTAATGGAAACTGTGAAACAAAACAGACATAGATAAGATTAACTCACACAAAATCTTGTGTCATATATGTAACCTTTAGCTAATAACTGAGGTCTTATGACAGCAGATAGCATGTCTCGGGATAATTTCGACCTTTGCGTTTTCGAAGGTCTCTTCAAAAAACAACAGCATTCTTTTAATGTTATGGTTCTCATGGTTGGTCAACTACCAATGTGTATGCACCTATAAACACAGCAGAAACAAGAAAAAAAATACAGATAAATATCTAAAATCAATCACAAAAAGGAAGTTTCAGTATGAATCTTTCACATTCTTGTTATTAAAAAAAGGACTCGAAATATCGTATTCTTTTGGGTCAAAATGGATCATTTTTAGCAAATATCCAAAAGAAAGCTCATTTCAACCCTTAAACGCACTTCAACTGAAAGCACGCTAACAAGATTTCATAAAACAATATGATATAAGACAACCATATACATAAACCGAAATACATAATCATGATTCCATCGTGAAAGCTATGAAAAAGCTTTGACTTCATAAATCTATCAACATACAACACACATTATTATAACAAACTACAGAACTATATGAAGATGAATTAACAGACCTGCGACTCTGTGATTGAAAATGTATCAAGAAACAAGTGAAAACAAGGTTGATTTTATATGATTAGTGTATGTGCTCTTGGTTAATAATATCAGATCAGGACTTTTCATGTTCTGTAAATCTGTCAATCCCATTTTATAATCCTTAAAAGGATCACTTGTCGCGTAGATTATAAAATATATAAGAATCTAATAGTTTACTTTGAATAAGTTATTCAATAATTAATGTTTTTAAAATAAGTTCATCAATCTCCAAGCTAGAACCAAAGTCCAAACTAGACATCACCCGCATCAATATGTTATATCAAGTGCATCATAGTATGAAGCTAGTGCATCATAGTATGAAGCTAGTGCATCATAGTTAAAGAATGTCATGTAACCATTTTATCAAACACCTGGTGTGCATGTTTCACATACAAGTTTTCCATCTAGTTGTTTTCTCAAACACATATTCAATGAATGTTTTAAATCAACTAAATACACTAACAATTAACAAAAGCATATTAACTAATTACAATTAAATCATTTGTACATCATAATCTTATTTCTAAAAACTCAAACTCAAATCATTTGTACTAGTGCAGAATTATATTAAATCCACTACATCACAGTTATAAAACTCATTGATGTGATTTAAGAAGTAGATATCAAAAAAAATTATAATAGCATATCGTTGAATTAAAACTATTATATCTACTGCATCATATACTTATATCTACTGCATCATAATATTACAACTACTGCATTTAAATGAAAAAACTACTAACCACAGTATAACATTAGCAAAAAATATGAAGGACATTAGTTTTAAGCTATCAGGCGTATCAGCTAAGATAGCCTTAATAATGATAAACTATAGTTCATTTGAGACGAAAATTAAGTTATAATCGAACAAACTCTAACTACATTCTCAATGAACTTGGCAGCTTGTAAAAAATGTAAAAAACTAATTGCCATCTTCTATTTATAAAGTCCTCATATAGTATGATTACATACACCCAAAAAGTAAAGATGAACGTGTTAACATCAAGAGATAAACCTGGTGGGCCTTCAAAAAGTACTACACGAGGTCTATTTGTCTCAAACTTGCACCGAGTTCTACGAGCAATCTCATCATAAACCTCAGGACTCTGCAGAGCCAGCAATATCGTATCTTCTATGTCTCTACATATAAACATTTAACAAATCAAAAAGCTTATCTAAAACTAAGCCCTAACCTGTTATGTTTCATAGATGGACAATTAGAAATGTGTATATACTCTATCATTCCCTCCTCTTTCTCTGCATGTTACGACATTTAAGCTAGAACTAGCTTCTAACATTCCAGAAGACCAGTGAACTCTTCCTGACAAAAACTCATTGGCTTAACTTATTTTGCATTTCTATCCTCAATTTTTGAAATGCAAGTTAACTAGTTTTATCAAAATCACTTTTCTGTCAGTGACTCAGTGGTTACCTCATGGTAATTTAGGAGAATGAAATCAGTAACACTATATGTATGTTCACGATACTCTACTATCTACTAAAATCTAAGAAGGAGATAACTGATATTATGTTTGTTATACAGATTGAGAAGTTTAGTTACTTAATATCTCACGAGTACTACATAAACAATCCATTTCTGCTGGTTGACACATTTTCATTTTATATTACAGCAAATAAAAGTATACACAAGTGTGTTATAGCTATGATATTACAACGTTATAGTAAGTTCCGTACCTTTTCTGCTGAGTATACCCAGCAATGTTTTCCCATACTATCTCAGATTTTGAGTCCTCTACTTTAGGCTCCTTGAGTCCATAGATATTTACCCCATCCCCTCTAGACCCGCGATTGACTTATCCATTGATGGTGTAGGAGTGGTTTCCCCTTTCCTATCCGTAATCTTATTATGTCCACTTCCTGCCAATTTTAGCATGGACACTAAAGCATCAAACTCCTCGGCAGTAAAGCTCCCTTGCTTTAGGAACTCTATTTCCTACATAAGTTTTTCAAAACATTTAGATACCGTTAGGAGATCCTAAATTCGTCAACAGATTTCAAAATGGTTTTAATAATGATATTAGGGATTAATGGCTGTATTTCACACACATATGAAAGCATACGTGTCAAAAAAACAAGAGAAATTATAAAGCTAAAGAGAACGGGGGATAAGTGGTTTTTCGGCACTAATGAGTGAGCGAAACATCAGAACACAAAAATCTCCATCATTTGAATCAGAGCTGCCTTTGTCCTGAACAGCTTCCTTCTTTACCATTGGATGGTTCAGTGTCAACTGCCATGCAACACCACTGGGATTCAACACAACAAACAATCATAAGTAGCGGACCTAATTTATATCACATTCACAGATTGAAGAAATATAAAAGTTAATGTGGGTGTGCAAACCAAAATACTAATGCATCAAATACAAACATGAAGCACAAAATGAAGTAAAGCTTAGAAACATACGTATCCTAAGGGTGCAACACCATATCCAAACCTGTAGCTCGTTCCTTAACTTTCACCCCAAGATTTGCAACAATCTTTGAAATCAGAAGTGCAATTTCACAGGTGGAAGGAATTTGGAACTTGATTGTAACCTAAATGTAACATCAAATAGGAGCCCAAGAAAAAAAATACTACAACCAATGACCGAGTACTAAGGTTCATGGAGATAAAAAACAAAGAACAACCTTTTGGCCCTTGACAGCAACAGTAAAGCGAGGATAAAAACCGTGCGGCATTCCTTTGCTCTTAAGCAGCTCTTCTAACCGCGTTCGTTCTTTCTTAGCAATTGCCTCCATATCAACATGTGTCGCAGGTGCTTCCGGCGGCAAAGGACTTTTCGCCTCAGCCTCAGCTTGACCAAATCATAACAACGCATTTAAACTTTCTTCTAAATAGGTGTTTGTTAAAGCTTATTTAGGGGACTTATGAGCTTATTAGCCTATATAAAAAAATAAGCCTAATTAACTGTTTGGCTAAGCTAATATGTTTGGACTTATGAGCTTATATGGGGGGGTTTTGATAATTACACCATAATAATGTTGACGTACTTTTTTTTGTCATTTTACTTTATTAACTATGATAAGCTAAGCCAAATACTTAACAAGAGCTTATGAGTTCATATAAGCCATAACCCACTTATATAACATAGGCATAAGCCAATTCATAACTATATTTCTTATACGCCCCATTCTTTTTAACTATATTTTCTCCTCTAAAGCCGTAAACGCATTGTTGTCAGGTACATCATTTGTCATTTTCTTTTTCGATTTTCACCCATTGTGACGAGATACTTTGATTTTTAGTATATTTCCTCTACCAAAATTAATAACCTAACGTCAAGCTCAAAATTTATCCTACACCTCACAATCATGAAACACTTTTGAATGCATGCCGAACTTAATGTCGGCACATTCAAACTAATATACCACACTTTTGTATATCTTAGCTGGATGAAATTAATTCGCGTCTACTTTTGATTTCTAATATTTTCTAAGCTAACTATCAACACATTTAATAGTGTTTAAAATGTGATAACAAGCATACTAATAAAGCTCTAACCTAGAATCACAAAATAAAGACAAAGCTCTTAATTCATTCTAAAAATATAATCATCATCATTAATTAATTAAATAAACGATTGAAATGAATTCATACGCGTGCTTCGAACATGGCGAATAAGAGGTTAGGGCACAGATGATGATTTAATAAGAAATAAATTACCGTCTTGTTTTCTTCATGAAGATTAAATCAATAACCATTGATTAATTAAAATGATGAAATTGAACAAATGTGATCAATAATATCTGATCGAATTTATATATTTATTTCAAAAAAAAAGGACGGTTTGTTTATGAGAAGGAGGTGGTGAAGATTTGACGGTGGTGGGGAAGGTCTGGTAAACATACGGTGGTTACATGTCTGAGAGAGACGAGAGAGGCGAATGAAAAAAAAGAAGAGTAGGGTTTATATATGGCTTGTGAGAAATTCCGAAAATACCCTAGAAAGGAATAAAAAAGAGGGCGGGATTTATGGGACACATGGCATGTTGTCATTCCTTCCTACCTTTTTATTATATATATATAGAGTTAGGATCAAATAAGAAGTTTTCTTATAATAAGAAGGATAAGAAGTAACTATAACCGCATATCCGAGATGCACCGACTTAAATTAGATACATCTCTATAATCTTATATGCATTATAACACATCATAATGTGTTTTCTAGCTTTTAATTAGATGGATATACGCATATTAGATGCATTTCATTTAAGATTTACTTCCCACTCTATTGTGACTAGTTATTAACCTAAAGGGCTTTACGGTTCACAGAGTAACACAAGAAAAACCCTCATCAGACTTTTCCATCAAAACTTTCTAGTGGGCTAAGAGTTATTAAGAATGGTTCACATGGACCCAAATGGTATTATTACTAAGGATTGGTTTGTGGCCAAACAAGAGCTTCATTAAGGTGGTTTTGTTCTGAGGCCTTCGGTCACCCTTACCCTGTTGAAGGTATGCAAGCAGTTATTGACTGATTCTGCCCAAAATGGTGGTAGGCTAGAGTGAGTCAGCTAGCATAGTCCTAGCAGCCTCTATAAGGGTTCCTATTCTTCTCTCAGCAACCCCATTTTGCTGAGGTGTTCTTGCACATTTGAATACTCCTGTTTGTTACCTTTTCCCACAGACTCAAGCATACCCCTGTTCTTAAATTTCTGTCCCATTATCTGATCTAATGATTTTTACTTTTTGATTAAGTTGGTTTTCTATCTGTCTTATAAAAGTCTTAAGGATGTCACTAGTCTCATCCTTTTTGGCTAGAAAGAATACCCAACAAAACCTTGAACAGTCATCAGTAATCACTAGACAGTAACTTGCATGGTTGATACTCCTCACTGAGGTAGGTCCAAATAAGTCCATATGCAAGGTGTGTAATGGGTGGGTCACATATCTGTCAATCTTGGCCTTACAGGAGGCCTTGTGTTGCTTTCCCTTCTGACAAGCAACACAAGTGTGGTCATTTTTGAAACTCTTGGAAGGTAACCCTCTAACTAGATTATCCTTTACAAGTTTATTTAAATTTTTGAAATTAAGGTGACCTAACCTCCTGTGCCACAATTTAGCTTCATTAGATGAGGCTTTTGCTAATAAACAAGTGTATCCTTTTGAAGAATCAACATTTTTCATATCAAAAGTATACATGTTGTGTTGCCTAGGAACTTTAAGAAGGACCTGATTTGCATCAGGCATCTTGAAGTCAGAGGACACCACAAAACACTCTTTTTCAGTAAAAAGTACATTTAGCTTTTTATCACATATCTGAGATATGGAGAATAAGTTAAAATGTCCAAGTTCTTTCACAAAAGCCACATCATCAAAAACTAAATTTCCTAATCTAATTGTACCTTTACCACTGATACTTCCTTTACTTCCTCCAAAAGTAACAGATCCCACTTTAGAGAGTTCTTGATAATCTTCAAGATGGGCCCTGTTACCAGTCATGTGCCCAGAACATCCACTATCAAAGATACCTCTATGCTCCATATGCTTCAGTGGATGATCCTGCACACACAAAAAGAGATTAGTTTCTCTTGGGGACCCAGGCCTTCATAGGCTTGGGTCTGCCTTGTGGACCTTGAGAAACATGAACATATGAATCAGGGGTTGGTCCACTATTGGTATTGGAGAGTGGTGTTGATTTTCTCCAAACACAACCTGCTGAGGTCTTAACAGCAGTACCCATTTTGCCCTTAACAGCATATGTATTTGACTTGTATGCTGTATTTCTTGAAAAGGGTCTATTTACAGGTGAACTTTGTGCTGAAAAATATTTATTTTGACTGTTAAACTTCACCTGAGAAGGTTTAGGGCTTGGTTTGTTGGACACAGGTCTGTTCACTCTAGCAGTATTAATATACACACAACCAGAATTAATATATCTCTTGCCAGTATTAACCCTAGAAGCAGCAGACTTAATTTGAGTAACAGAATTAACATAC
Source organism: Tanacetum coccineum (assembly GCA_026074375.1). Taxonomy (NCBI): domain Eukaryota; kingdom Viridiplantae; phylum Streptophyta; class Magnoliopsida; order Asterales; family Asteraceae; genus Tanacetum; species Tanacetum coccineum. Next base: position 11,963 of record BQNB010057047.1, read on the forward strand.
ACACTACCAGAATTAATTCCTAGGAAGCACCAGACTTAAATTGAGGCAGAATTAAAAGGCACACTACTCAGCATTAACATGTTTACTACCAGAAGTACTAACATTTGCTTCGCCAGTATTAACAATTGACCTACCAGTTTAATAGTTCTGATAGCCGTACTAAAGTTGGGGTCTAATGGTTACTTAGTTCTGTACTGGTCTGAAGTGAATTGATTTGCTTTATTCACCCTGTTCGTTTTAGTCCATTGGTGTAGCTTGCCAACATCAGCGATGAACCACCCTTTGGCTCTTAAGAGCAGCTTACCTTTCATTTCTTCTACATAATAGTCACAATTTAATCAAATGCTAAGACTACACAACACAAAACATGGTTTTCTTTCAAAAGTTCATATCCCCCTGCACATAATTCTCTCTCCATTCTTTGATTCCAATTCTGTCTTTTATTTGAAGGAATAGGAGAGGGGAGTTCTCTGGTGTCTAAATTGGATGCCATAGGAGGTTTTACATGTCTGTGCAACAACTAAGGGTCAACTGTTTGTGGGTGGTGTGGGGGTTGTAGGCAACTTGTGATTTGAGTTTCCTTTTGGGTGAATTTACTGCTCATAGAAAGGTATAGGGATAGAGTCATTATTGACTGAATGGTCAGTTATAGTTCCTAGCTCCCCATCACTGTCATTGGATTGACAGGTTGAGTAATGAGTGGAACTGTCATTTGTCACAGCTCCAAGTTCCCCACAACTAACTGTTCATTGGATGACGAGGAGGAAAAACAATTGGAACTAGCATGGACGTTGGCTAGGAGATTGAGTTTGAGGTCCTTGTTTACCATACACTATATAAAGGAATCCATCTTGTCCTCTGTGACCTAGGAGATGGAGGGGGGACACCTTTGTATTCTACCTGTTTGATCTTGTGTAAAGTGGATATCATTAATATCTTCATTTTTCCCTAAGATCAAAAATCCTTACTCATATCTTCCTCATATCCTAGGGATTCAGAATTTGACCTTCTATGCTATGTCCCTAAACCTAGGCTTAAACCAGTATGAGCTCATCCCATCAATAAGCTTCCAAAGATTTAGAAGATGCAAACAATGAATCAACAATTTTTTGTATAAAGCATCTTTTGTCTTTGACTGCTGTCATTCCTATTATTCTATTAACTTTTTAAGCTTTTCATCTTTTTCAAAAATTTGATTTGCTTGAAAATGTAATTTTTCATTTTAAAGGAAGGTTTGTGTTTGTGGGAGGCTGTTAAGCTGAGATCCTATAACTTTCTTATAGCTAACTTTTGGGCAACTAAGGCAGCTTCTTGGTCACCAAATTCAGATTGCAATTCATCATACTTAGCTTGAAGAGCATTAAATGAATCTAACACAAATTTAGAACACATTGAGGATTACCTCATTATTCACAGTTGAAAGCATTAGTGCATGATTGAGTTCTCATCTTCAGGTCTGTACTACCCAATTGCATCTGTCCTCATCAATAGTCATCATAGCCTTCCTTTTCAGTTCTTATGGCCTTGAAATCTTGACCTTACTTGCTTCCTGCTGTACCTTCTTTTGAACCTTATAAACTTGAACTCCCTGGCAAAATGCCCAGTATGTGGCAATTGAAACATCAAGTTTTCTCTTATCAAATGCACATGCATTTTTTTTCCATCCACTCTTGGCCTATCTACCTGTCATTCTTGTAGAAACTTCTTAATCTTTATGGCAGTCATAGCAATCTGCCAATTGATTCCATCTCTTCCAAATCTTGATCATCATTTGATCTTGGTCATCATGTATCAAATCACACATCATCAGAATTTGTGGCTAGAAAGAATGGTATAACATTCTCAGCAAGACCAGGTATGGTAGCAGTTTGCTTTTGCTTTGGAAGAGGAACTTGGTATAAGAACTATAACTTAGGACTTTGAGCTGTGGTTGGCTTCTGCTTGTCTGGAGAGGCTTTGGCTTGTTGATAGAAATGACACATTTTCCGATGAAAGGGGAAGAGGATGTCTTTTGGATGTTCTTGATTCAAAGACCACTTCAATTATTGTATAAGTCATCTATTGACAGTGTGTCAATATTATTCTTCGTTCTCATGTTCATGGCTTAGACTGTCCCACGCAGGTGAGGAAGGACCTCAAAAACTGGAGATTTGCGTCTTCATCTGGACACACTAGCCACCAAGGGCATCCAACTGGATAGTAGTTTTTGAAAACCTTTCATACCCTTTCTCCTAGGTTTTACTTAGTTTGAGATAGTAAATGCTCAAAAACTGCTGTTTTAAAACGCACTTTTGCATTTTCTTCGAGTTTGCTTACACCAAACCTTGTATTGATGGCTGCCCAAATTCTTTGCTTCATCCATGCCATAGAAAACGTCTGAGATGATCTTTAGGCAACAGCCATTAAACAATAGTGTCTTGCTTCCTTTCTTTCTCATCAATCAAAACCTGTTCTTCCTGTGTTGTATGGAAGGAAGAACCTGTATACCACCATTTTAACATTTGGTGACTCGTTCTTTAGTTACCATTCTGAATCACTTTCCAGACCTCATTATTCTATATATTTAATCATGCATAATGTTCCATCTCCATTGCCAACGTTTCATTAATTTCTCTTTTGAAGGACAGGCAGTTTGATGTTTGAAAGTGTATTTGGTGGTGATTATTTGTGGTGGTTTTGCAGGAGCATCTCCTTTGTTGGCTGTTGGTTCAGATTTCATTACAAAGATTGCATCATTCATGAAGAGAAAGTTCCTCATCATCATGAAGAGAGAAATTATCGTTTGCAGACATGACTACTTGATTTGGTGGAATAAAAAGGTTTTGATCTTTGTTCAATCTTGTGTAAAGTCCCTTTGGTGGCTCTGATACCACTTGTAGGTCCTTATCAACAGGATCTCAATGAGCCTTAAACGACTTATAGTCCTTTGAATAAATCCAAAGATACTATGAGAGACAATAACCGTGAATACAAATATTGACGCGGAATATCAATATCTATACCAAGATGAACACAAGAACAAATATCAAACTTGCTATTACTATTACTATTTGATTGTAAATTCTCAATCAACTTCTATGTTTACAATACTATACTACGTTCCTTTTATAAGCATAAGGAACCCTAACCGCGTTAAGAGATAATTGCTTATCTCTTCCTAGATTAACGCTAAGAGATAACTATTACTATAATTACAACCAGACTTAACAGTCTGACCCAACAATATTAACTTTAATACTGTCACACTCAAGTTAATGCTGGCAGACTTAACTTGCTCTACCAGACTTAACTTTTACACTAACAGTACTAACTATTCAGCTATCAGTACTAACTATAACTAACAGACTTAACTTTAATACTAACAGTATTAAGTCTGTTTATAATATTTTCCTAACAAAATACTTCCATTGAGGGGAAAAGAAAGGTTTTAGAAAAGTAAGTTTATCAGAAAGCTTTTCATATCATATCAATTGAAGGTTTTCAAAAATCTCAGTGTTTGTAAGACAAGTAATACCATCCTCATCATCAAAGTGAAGATCTCTCCTCACAGATGATTCTTTTATTACTATAGTCTTGCCATCAACTTTGGCACGTATTTGTGTTTCATTATTGATTGTTTTGATATTTGTAGTAGACCAAAACTGCTCAATATATGACACATAGATAGTTGTACTTACAGTTAATGCATACCTCATAGGACTAGCATTAAGAAAATCAACAATCTCTGCAAAATCAGCATTGTCTTCTGATTTTTCCAAGTATGCTACTATATTATGAGAATCAACAAAAGTTAAGTCCGCCATTGATGATAATTGTGAATGTCGGTGATAAAATCGAGTTAGGGTTTGTAGAATTGAGAACGTGAGAATGTTTAATTGTGATTACTATGTGAACGAAAACGATTTTATAGAGAATTAAGCAAACCAATAAGTGACGTAACCAACTAATTTACCAAAGACACCTACCCGTTTAACCCTAATTGCTAACCTTAAAGCTAGCACTAAACTTGCCTAGCAACATTAACTTTTTGCCTGGCAGTACTAACTTTTTGCCCAGCAGCATTAAGTCATGCCAGCAGCACTAACTTTTGAGTTACCAGTATAAACTCTAATTTCATCCAAAAAGTATTTCTAACCCATTCCAATCATCAATCTATCCAAACAACACCTCAGAGATTAAGCATTCCAATGCTAGCAGTCAAAAATTGAAAACGACTAACATCAAATGCATTTGTGAGTAAATCTGCAACATTGTGATCATTGTGAATCTTGATCACTTAAATTAATCTCTTCTCATATGAATTCCTGATGAAATGATGTCTAATCTCAATGTGCTTAGTCTTTGAGTGAAACACTGGATTCTTAACTATGCAGATGGTGCTTTCATTGTCAATGAAAATCTTGGTATTCATGAAATTCTATCCATAATCCAGCATTTGATTTTGGATCCATAACACGCGTCCACAACAATTAGATGTAGCTACATACTCTGCTTCAGTAGTAGAGTTGGCAACTACAGTTTTCTTCTTACATTGCCATGAAATCAATATACTCCCAAGAAATTGACAACCTCTTGTTGTGGATTTCCTGTCTAAACTTGCACCAGCATAGTCACTGTCAATATAAGCTTCCAAGTCAAATGGTGAGTCCTTAGGATACCAAAGGCCCAATTTAGGTTGACCTTTTAAGTATCTAAAGATTCTTTTCACAGCATGAAAATATGAAACTTTAGGTGTGACTTGAAATCTTGCACATGCACATACATCAAACATAATATCAGGCCTTGAAGATGTTAAATACATCAATGAGCCAATCATTGATCTATATAAGTGAACATCAACATCTTCAGCATTTTCATCCTTCATCAAAGGCTTTGAAGTCTCCATAGGTGTACATGCTGTCTTCATAGTTGAAAAACCAAACTTCTTCAAAATTTCATCCACATACTTGTCTTGGCTGATGAAAATCCCATCATCTTTCTGTGTCACTTGTAGTCCTAAGAAGAATGTGAGCTCTCTCATAAAACTCATCTGGAACTTCTTATGCATCATCTTCTCAAACTCAGTACACATCTCCTTCCTTGTAGACCCAAAAATGATATCATCAACATATACTTAAACTAGTAGAATATTACCTTTGACACTTTTAATGAATAAAGTCAGATTATTATTTGAACTTTTGAAATCCATTGTCTAAAATAGGTAGATAAAAAGAATTAAAGGGTCTATACCCAAGCTCTTGGAGTTGATGTAGACTTTATAATGCTTTTTCTTACCTTATAAAACTCTGTCAGGGGAACTCTGGTTTCAAACCCTTAGAGGTTGGCAAAACATTAGGACTTCTCTTCAATCTTCCCATACAAAAAATGCATCTCTTTCACATCCATTGGTTAAACAACAAAGTCTTTTGAATGAAGGCATTAGGCTAAGAACAGCCCTAATGCTTCAATCCTAGCAACTAGAGCAAAAACCTCATCATAATATATTCCCTCTTCTTGAGTGTAACCCTGTGCAACCAGTCTTGCCTTGTTTCTAACCACAATACCTCTCTCATCTTTCTTGTTTTTGCAGATCCATTTTGTTAAAAGAAAAGGAAAAATAAAATAAAATAAGAAGAAAAATATTATTGGATTTTTATATTTTTAATAAGTACGAAAATAAACTTTCCGAAGAAAGGATCTTCAAGGCACTAACTTCAAACACCACGTGAAAATCGTACACCTCTCCCCGGCAGCGGCGCCAAAAACTGATTCGATATAATATATATATATATATATATATATATAACTAAATAATAATACCAAATAGTAATAATATAGAGAGTATCCCGTTTGATATAAAAATTGCTTGAGGACAAACAATATTTTATCTCCCGGGTGTCGTATTCCGACGAGAGATGAATTTGAAATTCACGAAAGCGTTTTGTTTGATGCTTGAATATCGAATATTTTTGTTTTTGGTTTTAAACTAAAAATTTAATAAAAATAAACTATTAAAAAACTAGATAGCAAATAGCAAGCAATTAAACAAAGAACGATATATTATAAAAGATATGCTTGCTAAGTGTATTGATTAGATCCTTAAGTGTGAATTAAACATACAATTAAGTCCTTATTGATGAACCAATATCTTTCTAACAAATTATCTTCTCACAACGTTGGCTTATATTGAAAACAACTTTTATTAAGATATCGATTACTAAATTAATGCCTAGTTATTCTTACGGCTTTTGCCCGCTCGAATAACCAAAACACTAATCTAAGTAATATATAAAAATCACTAATCAATATTTTCCCCTTTTTATTAATCACACTTAATTCTCTAAACAATTTAACACTTAACAAGCATATATAAAAATCTACTCACTACACATAAAGCTAACACTAATCAACAAAGCAAACATTATCATTTTAAGCAAACTAATTCTAAACTACTAGTTATGAAAAGAGAAAAGAAATAAAACCGAATGATGAACCGAATCGAATATTAAACCACCTGCTCTTATAAACTTAATTAAACTTTTAAAGTTTAAGACTTTATTAGTTTTAATTTCACTAATTAATTAATAAAGTTTTGAGCTTTATTAATTAATAAGCTAAGGTAAAAACTTAAAAAGCTTGGAACTTTAATAGTGAAACTAGTTTATAAGAACCTTAAGCTCCTCGCCAAAGAGGTTGAACAAGTTTTCATCAACAATAAGACAAGAAAAGGTTAAACAACACAATAAGCTATTAATAATAGAAGACAATAAGCTAAACTATAGATCTAATTCCACTCGAAACTAAGGTGTTCAACTTGTTAAAGTGAACGAGCGACGAGGAATATTAAGGAATAGATCTATAAATTAATCTACTTGATTAAGCTAATAAAAGGATAAAGCTAAAACGAAAAAAATAAGCTAAAAGCTAATAAGCTATTCGAAGAGAAAATGTGACTTAGACTTATAAATAAGCCGAGGAATAATCAACTCGTCGCACCCTTTATTTAATATCGAATAAGCTCAAAAAGCAAATAAGCTTATAAAATAAGCAACCAAAAATTCAAAGAAAGAAAAATAAGCAAATAAAAAAATGAGTTATTTAAAAACTTTTAAGCTAAAGATTAAGCTCTCGAAAATAAGGGTGCTCAAGACTTAATAACTAAGCCGAGTAGAAGACTCATGACACCCTTTTAGCATTCGAATCGAGCTTAATCCAACAATAAGCACTTTGGAAAAAGAAAAGAAAAGAAAAGAGTAAAAGAGATGAAATAAGCAAAAGCTTATTTAGATATATAAGCTTAGATTCAATCAAATAAGCTAAAGGATAACTTATTTGAAATAGAAAATAAGCTATGAGAAATAATAAGCTCAAAAGAGCTTATTGAATAAGCTAAAGAAAAGAAAGAGAAAGAAATAAGCAAGGACAATAAGCAATTAACCAACCTCAAACATCTTCATTAATAAGCTTAAACTCTTGATTACAATAAGCTAGAATAAGCTTGAAAAAGCTTTTACAATAATCCTAATAAGCTAAACTAAATAAGCAAAATAAACTACACTACTTTAAAAAGTAAGCTAAAAATAATAAAATCCTAACACCCACACACGAGCACTGTGCGTCTGTTTATATAGGCCCAAATGGGGGCATTTTCATCATTTCAGGTGGTCAGCCACTCATATTGCAAGATCTGGGGGCATTTAAGTCTTTTCAACACTCCAACCGCCATAGTTATTACCAAATAATGGTTAATCATTGCCTCGGATCTCCCATACCTCGTACCACCTAGTGACAGACTGTCACATTCCAAAGCACCCAATCAGCTGCTGCCACGTGTGCATTCTAGAACCCTCGATCGCCGAACCTCGTACCCGAACCTACTACAGTACCTCGGACCTGCATCTATGAACAGTACCTCGTACCCAATGATTAGATGGCCACGTGTCACCAGCGCCGTCACCGGAGCCACCACCGGGCAACGGCAGTCAATAGTGGCAGTCAACGGTGCCAATGACGGTCAACGGTGGCGGACCGCCGTTGACCACCGCCGGACCACCGGTCAACAGTGGTTGACCGCCAGTCAACAGGCGGGTCAACGGTTGGCTCAACAGGTCAGACTGCCACGTGGATCCACGTGTCGGCCACGTGTGCCCACGTGGCATCCACGTGGATGCTGACGTGGATATTACCAACTAATCCCTAAGCAGAATCGAACTCGGGACCTTGTGGATAGAGGCACATGACTCTAGCCGGTGGGCTAGAGTATAGCTCTAATTATGATATGGAAAATTTAATATATAACCCATTATAATTTTGGACCAGTTTTATTATAATAAAAGGTTCAAAATGGGTTAAAAGGTTCAAAATAAAAAGGTTCAAGTTAGAAAAGCCGGTACCGTTGGACTCGTAATTTCATGCTCTTTCCAATGGTGTGATCGTGGAATATTAACGACTTCATTTGAACCTCGATAAACGTAAAAAATGTCGTCGAAAGTCACCCGAAAATTACCATTTTTGCTTTGTTTTCAATCCTTTGTACCTGTAAGACATAGAAACACAATACAAACATATTTGCAACATAATTACTCATATTTTAGTGTTTTAGTCCGTTTATTAGCATTTTCCGGTGTACAAATGATGTGTGTTTTAGCACACATCAGACACTTAAACAAAAAAAATTCAAAACAGAAAAACAAACACCCCGTTACCTGCTGCCATTGACGAACACGACTCAAAACACACCAAAACTCAAAATCAACCATCTAAACATCAATTGAAGATCAAATAAACACTAATAATCAATCCTAATATCACAAAGATCATCAATTGTAAGTCATTTCATCTATTTTCTTTCAATTTGAGTCTAGGGTTCATGATGAACACCAAAAATTGAAATTGGGGATTTTCAAATTTTCTTTTAATTTTATATAATTAAGAGTACTAGGATACAATGTATAACTAATATGCTTCTCGTATATATAGGATTTGCATATATTAGTGAATTTGTTGAAAAATTGATTTCGAACCAAAACCTCGATTTTATTTTCAAATCACTCACGTTAGGAACATAATAAAATTCTTGTTATGCATTGTTAATCCAACCTAAAAACGTTTTCAAACACATGCATAATGATCTCATGAACAAATTTCGAGATACATAATTCATATGTATTTTTTGACTTGTTTGGATGGCATAAATCAAATAAGAGGAGCATTTGGATTAACTCTTAGGATTTTATATTTAGGTCGAGTTAATCGTTACTCCACATTCGTCACACTTAGGCACACACTAGATACATTGTTAATATAACAATACATATGCAAGACATTAAAACATGATTTTGTTTGTTTCATTTTAGGTAACATGCTCGAAAAATCGGGACTCGACCATCATTAACCCAAAGCTACATTCACACTATCAAACGAATTAAAACCAACCTTTACTAAACACAATGGCAAATCTTGAAAAACGGTACTTTTCATGAGGGAAGGGTTGTGAGTCCAAACTTCGAAAATATGAGTCATATTCGTGCTAAGTTTGAGTCAATCGGCTTTGATTGTTTGGTTAGCATTTTACGAACAAATTTTACTCGCTTTGTTCTCGGAGTTTTTATGGTCAACTCACTTTTACCTCTAACTTTCCGAGTGTCATTTGTCATCAACTTCCGTCATTCAAAATAAGTCATTTCCTCACTCTGAGGAATTGGTCAATTGTTTGAAAATCCATTCAAAGTCAAGCATCTAACACCGAATGTGGTCTCTTGTCCATTTGTCAGTACGTGTTTCAAGTTGAGGTCTTTATTAAAACCAAACCTCGTCTCCTAACAGTCATTAAGTCTCTATTCAAATTCCTCGACAGGTCAAGAGACTTTACCAAAAATAAGAAAATGATTGTCGTAGTGAAAACGAAATTTTAACCCCGAGATGTCAAATATATGAAACTTGGGTTGTATTATTCGTGAAATGCCATTTTGTCTAGGTGGACATAGGGAATATGTCTCCGCTTATCTTTGTCACATGCTTTATTGCATTGAGACATCCACTCCTTATAACCTAGCATATTTCATTCTCAAAAGACTGGAAAAGACTCGATTCAAACCAAAGGAACTCTTGCCTTATGGAATGCTCTTGACTAGGTTATTCAAACATGTCGTGTCCGTCTCTCCTGAGCTAGCCTTTGATCATTATCTCTCACATGATCGAGCCATGCATCCGCTCGCTCCTCATTATGAGCGAAATACACGAGCGGATCGGGGCAAGAAAAGACCTCGTAAGTCAAATGCTAGCTCCTCCTCCTCCTCCACTCTAAATCATCCATCGTCATCTCATCCATTAGATGATTCCATCGAGGAAAATGATGACGAATCTTTTCATCCCAATCCTTCTTCTCCGTCTCAAAACATTTCTTCCTCGTCAAATATTGTCTTAGAGTCATCAAAACCTCCTCATGAAAGTGTTACTTAAACACTTATCTCTCTGAAACTATTAATCGTCAAACTCAACAAAGAGATGCTCACCGGGAAGGGTTAAGGTCAATTGGACAAGCTCTCAAGAACATGATGGGTGGAAAACAAAAATGAACGTGTTGACACAACTACTATGACACTATTATTATTATTATTATCATCATCTCTCATGTTTAATACATTATATTTCTCTATTATTAGGACTAGGAGTGGCAAATTTTAATTTGCATTTGACTTGGATAATCTTCTACATTCTATCATCTTTTTATGACTAGCAAATTTTATGATTATGACATGAGATGAAATGCTACTACTTGCTAAATGATTTGTATGTTAGAATAGAACTACATATTATTGCTTGAACTAGTTGATTCTTGAATATTGGTAGAAGCCGAAATCACTAGACTTAAGAAAAAGAGAAAACTAGAAATCTTCCTGTCTCCAGAAAACGGCCCCCTTATACCGGCGCCCCCCCCCCCCCCCCAATATATTTGGGGCCGCCAGGTGATATGGGACCGCCACCAGGAGGGAAAGAAACATTTTGAGTTTACCTTTTTTTCTGTATCTTGACCCTCCTACCTACATTCTCAAGCTGTCATTTCCCAGAGTGGCTAAACCATATTTGACATTCTCTTCTTCTTAAACATGCTTTGCATTTATCCAATCCTTCTATTATTTAAACACCCAACTTTCATACTTCACCACCATCTTCATCTCCTTCAAATCTCTCTTCTTCTTTATCAATGTCTTGCTCAAACCACCATTCCAACTTCTCTAGAAAACCAAGGATGTCGGTTAGACAAGTATGGAAACGCAAACCATCCACTCTAAAATCATCACCTCCTTCCCAAAATGACTCACCTCCTCTTCCTCCAAGAGTCTACTTACAATCTCCTTCACCACCATCTTACAATCCCTTAAGAGATCAAATGATTAACCAACTCCACAACATTTCTACCATTCTTGATTCACACAATAATCCATCCAATGCCTACATTCATGCACCACCTTCACCACCACCACCACAAATTCATCCTCCTTCTCATGCTCAAGTTGAATTTCACTCAAGTTTTTGTCATTGTTGCAAGTTTTCTAGACACCAATTCCATTCTTTGAGAAATGAAATCAACTTCATTCACTATCTCCTAACCCGTCCCATCCCTCCAACCCGTATCCCTCCAAATCATGGTTCACTAACCCTTTCTTTTTTCCTCTTTAATTAATCATTCCTACATGATTAATCTTCCTAAATAATTGTTCTTTCATCTTTTGATTACGGCATCTTCTACCTTTCAAGAATCAACAAGTGTAGATCTATGCCTTATTATGTCTTTATGATTATCTACTTTCTATTGTAATGATTCATATAAATGTTGTATGCATGTGTCTTAGCTCTTATTAAGATCTAGTTTAAATTTTATAATGAATGTATTAGTTGGATGTGCTATTGTATGAGTTTCTTGTTGGTTGGGTGAAACTCTTCTTTTGTTAATTTAAATACAATGTGTGGTTGAAGTTCTAAACTATATATATAATATATAATAAAATATATATAATAAGTATAATCTAAAAACAATCAATGAAACCAAGAAGTAGTATAGAATGTTCCCGGGTCGTTTATCCCCAGCGAGGTTGTGCTTGAGAATCGATACAGTCGGAAGATTGGAGTTTGAATGAGATTAATGATTTGAGAGTGTAAAAATCTAAGTTAATCAATAACAAGCAAAAAACGATTGAGAAAAACCTAAAAATGAAAGCTAAATAACTTAAATCCTAAAACGGGCACGAAAAACGAGGGTCAAAAACCTAAATTTTGCAAATTAAACCCTAAAACAAATTTAAAAGCTAAAATAGATTCTAAATGACAAATAACGAAGTTTAAAAAAAACTAGACTAAAAAGTGAGGTGTTTGACCACAAAAAACGTAGTCAAGACAAGAACGTACCCTGAGACGGTTCTTTAAAAATCAAAACGTTTGCCAAAATTAACCCTACAAAAATTTTTCTGTTTTTCCTACGTAAAATATGAGCTAAATAACAATTTCCAAAAAGAAAAATATTTTTTTGATAATTTTCTTTTTGTATTTTTATGAATTTTTCAAAAACTTTTTAAAGCAATTTAATTATAAAAAATACTAAACTATTTTTTTAAAAATTCTGAAAAAATTACTAAAATTGCTTTACCCTAAAACTATCCTAAGAAAAATAAGAAACCCGAAATTCGGCTTATAAATAAGCTGAAAATAAGCTTAAACGAGCTTATAGCTAAAAGGGGCCAAACACCCTTAAATACCAAGGTGCCCAAGGGTCTAACAGAAAAGACCCAAGGGCACAGCGGTAGGAGTGTTTATAAAAGGAGGGTGTATTGAGGGTTGAGACCCGGGTTCGAGTCTTGCTCACCCGGGTTTCCTCTTATCTCCCTCCTTTTTTTTAGAAAAACATTTTACACAAACTTAATAAGCACATGGGGCTTATCATTTTTCATAACTACAAATTTTTGTGAGTGCTTATAAATAAGCTGGAAAAAGGGCTTTTTGATGGCAGTTTGCTTAATTTAAGCTTAAAGGCACAAGTGCTTTTCTTAATGGCTTTTTGGACAAATAAGCAAAGAAAGTGGGAAAATAATCGAACACAACTTAACACACAAACATATAGGAACAAAAAATAAGCAAATGAAATAAGCCCAATAAGCCAAAAATTGGCTTAAACCCTCAGCAGTACTAACTTAAGAGTTAGTACTGCTAGAGTGAATTTTAAGTCTGCTAGGCTTGTTAAGGGGCAAGATAAGCTAAGAAACAAAGTAATGAACAATACAGATAAGTATCTAAACTAAATAAGCCTAAGAAAAACAAAAATGAGCTAAAGGAATAAGCTAAGCTAAGCAAAAATGACAGAATACTAAAATCCTAAGGACAAAGAAACTAGGCTAGACTAAGGGAGCTTAAAATGAAAAATAAGCTAAGGAAAGGGAAAACTTAAGCTAAGGCAAGGGAACCTAATCCTAATAAGCAACTATAACTAAATTAAGCTAAGAAAATCAGCCAGAAAAGCCAAAAGACTAAAATAAGCCACAAGCCTAATTCTGAATTCAAAACAGTTAAAATGACACTTTTAGCTTAAAATTAAGCAATCTAGGGGGGACTAAGGCTTAAGGCTACTAGGGCTTATCAATGGACCTAAGGGCAATCTAAAAAGCTAAAAAGAACTAAGGGCTTAAGAACAAATAAGCTAGAAAAGTGGGCTTAAGAAGGGTGTCTAGCACTAGGGGAAATGAACTAGAAAAAAGGGGGCTTAATTTGGCAGCTTAAAATAAGCTGTCAAATAAGCTCAAAATGAAAAATAAATGGTAAACAGATTATAAATGGGCTTATGAAGAGCTTATATTTAAAATTTCATTTGTTAAAAACAATTTAAACCTGCTGGTTTTTGTTTTTGAAAAAGAGCTTTTTCTTTTACTAAAAGATGACACCAAATTTTTGGCAGTTTTGACTTAGGTAAACAAATGACTCAAAACACTTTTAAAAACTTGTTTAGACACTCAAATAAGGATTCAAAACAAAGGTAAAAAGGGGCTTTACACAGCTTAATCAAATAAGCTGTGTAAAGAGTCTTTTGACTTAACAAATTTTTAGCTAACTTTTGTCACAACTTAAAAACTACACTTGTTGCTTACAACTATGCGAAAGCAAGCGTAAATGAGGCTTAATGCACTTAGCAAGTGATGGCAAAGTGACAACAACCCATAACCATCCCATTTTGACCCATTTTGGGCTTAACCCAAACACCCCTTTATCTTTTTAAAAAACGAATTTAACACTTTTAATCACTGATTTAAGCACACATTTTTACAAGTAAGTATTTTAAACAATATGTGTTCATTCGTAATTTTCAGGTCATTTACGACTAACATTATTGCACTATATTATTATTATTTATTTTTTTTTCGTACGCGTTCTTTTTAAATTTATTAGATAAGTTAAATAGCGTAATAGTATAAAATTAATCGTTTAGCGTAACGGACACCAAAAAAATAAATGTTTACATAATGCAACGTGTCTTAAGTAATTCATTTTCGAGTATAAGTATTTACTTTGTTTATTTTATTTTTATTGCGTTACGTTATATGATTCCCTGTTTTCGTGATAAAAATTTCGTTTTAGGCATACCCGGAACACAAAAATAATTCTACGCTTCAACAAATACCCAATTTATACCCATACATAAAAACAGTTACAAAAATATATCATACATAGCATCATATGTGCCGAAGAAATAGTGCAATTTATTCAAGTGTTTTATAAGGAAATGAATTTTTTTACAACTTGGTCAAAATGTACTTCATATATGCATTAATACCTAGCATTTTTGTTACCTGACTAAAACACAAAAACTTGAATTCCTTTAAACCCTCGCTTATATGTCCCTTTGATTGTTTTACTTGACTATTGGACATGGAATGATATAAGTTGCATGTAAATCAAGATAAGTAACTCATAGAACATAAACACTTAGTAAAATTTTCACAAAAATCCCCTATCTTTTCTCTCTTATAGCTCACGGCTCAACCCCCCCCCCTATAAACAATCCATACAAATATTTTACACAACCTATACAATCTATACACATCCATCCTAAGATATTCTAAGGTGTTTCCAAGCATTGGATTACCTTTTTCAAGTATTAATCAAGAAAAGTGAAAACTAGGTTTTATTCTTGGAATGCTAGGGTTTTCATTGTACAAGCTTTGGATTTCTATCTAAACAAGGGTTTAGATTACTTTGTTCATCATCATCATACATCATAAGGTCTACTAGAACCCTTTATGTTCTTATAATTTCCATTTCTATGCGTATGTTATGTTCTATATAACTAAATCACCATTTAGGATTTTAACATGAAAATGGAGTTATCAAAGTCACACCAAGTTTCTGTTATACCTCGATCACTCATTCACTCAAGGTGAGTTCATAGTCTCGCATTTCAATCTTTTCAATGTTTTATAAACCCGCGAGGGGAATACATGCTCGTTTACAAACTTGTATATTCTACTACAGTACAATTACCTTTCAATACTTTGTGAGTTCATAGCCCCACCTTTTCTCTTTTAATGGTTTTCTTAAACTGTTTTCGGGGTGAGAATACGTGCTCGTTTTACTAAGTGAACTTATTGATTTCTACTACATAAGCGTTACATGACTATTTTTACTAAAGCTTGATTTGTAACTACATGATTTGAGATCGTTGAATACCTACCTTTGAAACCGTGAATTTTGAACAACATGATTGTTTTACTATGGACACAAGTGTTTTTCTAATATGGTATGCTATCCTGATTACTGACTGAATATTACTTTGCTATGTAGGTACGTCACTATATTGACACTTAAGTCCCTACTTTTCATGAAGTATTGGATATTATAGTAAGCCGCGAAATGTTATGGGGTAGATCTATCGGGACTGAAAATCCCCACCTTTCCTTGGGTCACTAGTTTGATCAACGTGATTTAACATTGGGTGTACCTTTTAGGTTGTTGGCATGCTTCCTATAAACATTTGGGCACAAACTTGTTAAGGTTTCGATGTATGAGTAGTGAAAATTAATACAAAAGTGTTTGAATGATGAATGTTTGGTTCTCTTGTCTACCTTACCTCTTTTGGACTATGGAATAGTACATAGTCTGCTATTACGTGTTTTGGACTTCGGAAATATGTACTTAGGGTCCACCTTTTACTTGTCTTGTGGTCCACTTTTTAAATACTTCTTGATTTATGAATCACTAACTTGGATTTCGGTATGGATTTCGAAATAACACTTTTAAATGTTGTAACGCTACTTTTCTTCTGAAATATTTCTTCAATTATTTCAATACCGCTTTTACTTAAAACCTTTGATCACCAACATTATTGTTGACGTTTTAGCATGTATTTTCAGGTTACTATTTTGCTAGTGGAGCATTGGGAGCATTCGAGTCGCGCGGATATATATATTTTTGAAGGCTTTACACTTTGAGTACCATTCCATAAACGTTTTAAAATAAACAAAATGTTTCTACTGCATTATAAATGGAATCCTTTGTAAACTCTGATTTTAATATAACGAATGTGAAATTTATTTAAACGTCTCTTTTGAGGTCGTTTTTTGTGACTTGTGTTTTGTGCCCTGAAGTAGCACCCCAATGTTACCATTCCGCTGCGTTTGTCCTATTGTGGGTGTGTTACAGAATGGTTATCAGAGGGGGGGGTGTGGGGGGAAGTCATAGAGAACTAGGTCGTTTTCAAAACCTAGACTATGACCATGTTTTTCAAAATATAGAGTCTTTCCTTGTTTTATTCGATATCCGCGCTTGCTTGCTCCTAGGTAACTTATAAGCTCTTTTTTGCATCCCTACTACTATTACATGAATAATGAGTATTTAATACTAGACTATGATTTTGTTATCTTACGTCTATCATATGACGTCTTACTATTTACCTTATATTGGTCCGTTATATATAAATATTGACCACTCCGATTTTCGCGTACTTCCTGATTTCTCATTTATTCCCTTGAGCGTCAATACTGGCATTATATAAGGATACTATTATATGGATATTTTCTTTGATCTCATATGATTTAATACGAGCATTTACGCGATTTACTTTATACCCTTTTGATGATATCGAAATTCGCATATTTTGTAAATTCTATCTAGTTACTTTACCATTCGACTCCGAGTTGGAACACTCTTCTTATGCTTTTGAATCGCATATGTTGTTTTGTAATCCATCGTTTTGAAGCCTTCCAGTTGATGGGAGTATGACAATTAACTTGTCACCTCATACGTGTCACCTTGGAGAACCTACATTTAGAACACGACACTTTACGTTCATTTCGTTGATTGAATAAATCTTTACGTTCATTTTCTTTGACAACTTCTGCATTGTTAGGATTTCTTAATACTTGTTTATGACCGATCACTTCAATACAATCTCGATGTACCAGCACATTCATAACCATTTTGCTATCATTTTGTTGTCACCCTATGAGCTACTTCACGTTCACTTCATTGACTATTTCATTTCGTTGTAAAACTATTTGATACCATTTCATACACCACACTATTTTGACGAAAATGAGCATTGCATCGTTGGCCCTCAAATATACATAGCCTAGTCGCCTATGTATATTTGGTGCATAGACTGACTACCTATGCATTAAGGAAAAAACCATGTCATGCTAAGAATAGTCACTTTAAAACCTACACCTCTTTATCAACACAATTCCGGAAGAAATTTCCGCATCGCTTCTCTAAACCGTACCCTCTTCAGGTGTTGCAACCTTAGCCTTGAGGACAAGGCTCTTCTAACCGGAGGAGACTGTAACATTCCGTATTTTCAGGTCATTTACGACGTCATCTATTTCACTAATTATTATTATTTTATTTTTTTTTCGTACGCGTTCGCTTTTAAATTTAATAGTTAAGTTAAATCGCGTAAGTTAAAAATTATCGTTTAGCGTAAACGGACACCAAACAAATAAATGTTTACATCAAGCAAGTGTTAAGTAATTATTTTGAGTATAATTATTAACTTTGTTTATTTTATTTTTATTGGTTACGTAAATTGATTTCGTTTCGCGATAAAATTTCGTTTAGGCATACCCGGAACCACAAAAATAATTCTACGCTTCAACAAATACCCACATTTATACCCAATACATAAAAGTTACAAAAATATATCATACATAGCATATATGTGCCGAAATTAGTGCAATTTATACAAGGTTTTATAAGAAAATGAAATTTTTTTACACTTGGTCAAATGTACTTCATATATGCCATTAATACCTAGCCTTTTTGTTACCTTGACTAAAAACACAAAAACTTGAATCCTTGAAACCCTCCTTATGTCCCTTTGAATGTTTACTTGACTATTGACCATGGATGCATACTAAGTGCAAGTAAAACAAGATAAGTAACTCATTAGAACATAAAACACTTAGGAAAATTTTCACAAAAAATCCATCTCTTTATCTTGATGGCTCACGGCTCAACCCCTCCTCCCCCCCCCCCCCCCTATAATTAATCCATAAAAAATTTTACACAAACCTATACACTTCTTATTACACATCCATCCTAAGATATTCTAAGGTGTTTCCAAAGCATTGGATTTACCTTTTCAAGTATAAATCAAGAAAGTGAAACTTAGGGTTTTATCCTTGGATAAGAATAGGGTTTTCATTGTACAAAGCTTTTTGGATTTTATCTAAAACAAGGGTTTAGGAGTACTTTGTTCATATCATCATACATCATAAGGTCTACTAGAACCCTTTATGTTCTTATAATTTCCATTTCTATGCGTTAGTTAGTTTATATAATAAATCACCAATTAGGTTTTAAATGAAAAATGGGTTAGCACGTCCACCACCAGTTTCTGTTCTAAAATTCATGTAAATAACATTTGTTTTATATATTTATTAAAATACTACACATTCATGACGATTCCAAAAAACGATAGAAACTCGATAACCGGATTTATAACGAAGAAGATACAAGTTTACGAGTTATACGTTAATCTTAATAATTTTATAAATTATTTTATAAAATTTCTGTTCACAACAGATACATTTTGGAAATAATTAAAAACTTTTAAATTCGACAGACGTTCTCGAAAGGAATCACTAAAACGGAGTTAAAAACGTGTAAGATACGACGTTTCAAGTTTTCAAACTTTATATATATAAGCTGAAAAACTTGTGCACGCTTTCAGGCAGCTGCTGAAGCTCTTTTTTTCGAGGGCCTTCGGGTCGATTGAGTCGAAATGTAAAACTACAAAGTTGTTCGGAACGACATTTTACATAAACCTGCCGATTTTTATAATTTTCGGATGTATATTTGTAAACTAGACACTATTTCCTGACTGAATAATAGTGTTGGTTCGTTTTTTTGATAAATTTTGCGAAACATTTTGGGGAATCAACTTAAATAATATTTATACTTGTTTTAAACTTTATAAATGTTATTTTACAAAGGCGATTGAACTATTTAACGATTATACGAGCTTTAATACATGGCATTTATTTGTCAAATGGGATTTAATCATTATTTCACAAACACAATTAGATGGTGATTGAACTATATAGACCTATATGTGGTATTAATCAAAGTACTATATTACTAGGGAGTTTCATAATGAGGCCTCTTCGGGGTGGCGTATCGACGAGTTGTTGGATTTACGATTTAAAGTGTCCTAGCTCCTCATACGTTATACTCGACCTTCTTAATTATGATTAGCTCGAACTGTGTTTGATGAGCTATACGACCTATAAATAATCAAAGTGTTTAGTACTTATGCGACCTATATTTAATTAGGTTGCTTTGCGTCTTTATCGCGACGCATTTTCTGTTATACCTCGATCACTCATTCACTCAAGGTGAGTTCATAGTCTCGCATTTCAATCTTTTCAATGTTTTATAAACCCGCGAGGGGAATACATGCTCGTTTACAAACTTGTATATTCTACTACAGTACAATTACCTTTCAATACTTTGTGAGTTCATAGCCCCACCTTTTCTCTTTTAATGGTTTTCTTAAACTGTTTTCGGGGTGAGAATACGTGCTCGTTTTACTAAGTGAACTTATTGATTTCTACTACATAAGCGTTACATGACTATTTTTACTAAAGCTTGATTTGTTACTACATGATTTGAGATCGTTGAATACCTACCTTTGAAACCGTGAATTTTGAACAACATGATTGTTTTACTATGGACACAAGTGTTTTCTAAATTGTATGCTATCCAGATTACTGCCTGAATATTATTGCCTAAGTAGTCACTATATTGCCACTTAAGTCCCTACTTTTCATGAACCGTTAATTGCTATTATAGAAGCTGCGAATGTTATGGTAGGTCTCATCGGGACTGGACATTCCCCACCTTTCCTTGGGTCACTTAGTTTGATCAGGTTTGCATTTTAACATTGGGAAAAGTACTTTTAGGTTGTTGGCAAGCATCATTACATTTGGGCACAAATTGTTAAGGTTTCGGTTGTCATTGAGCTTAGTGCAATAATACAAAGTGTTGGACATGATGAATGTGTTTCTCTTGTTCTAACCTTACCTTTTTTTTGACTATGGAATATCGTACATGTCTGCTTGATTACTTGTTTTGGACGTCGGAATATGTACTTAGTACACCCATTATTCGATCTTGTGGTCCACTTCTTTTAAATACTTTTGATTTACTGAATCACTACTTGGATTTCGGATGGATTTCGGAAATAACACTTTTAAATGTTGTAACGCTACTTTTCTTCTGAAATATTTCTTCAATTATTTCAATATCGCTTTTTACTTAAACCTATGAATTCACCAACATTATTGTTGACGTTTTAGCATGAATGACTCAAAACACTTTTTAAAAACTTGTTTAGATACTCAAATAAGGATTCAAAACAAAGGTAAAAAGGGGCTTTACACAGCTTAATCAAATAAGCTCTTTTTGCTTACAACTATGAGAAAGACAAGCTTAAATGAGCTTAATGCACTTAGCCAAGGATGGCAAAGTGACACCAACCCATAACCATCCCATTTTGACCCATTTTGGGCTTAACCCAAACACTCCTTTATCTTTTTAAAAACGAATTTAACACTTTTAATCACTGATTTAAGCACACATTTTTAAAGACAAGTATTAAACAAGTATGGTTAAGCACTAAAAGGTAAAAAGCAAAAGCAAATAAGCACAATAAGACATAAATAAGCTAAAAATAAGCTATGCTACAGTAACTCTAAGCAAAAATTTAAAAAGAAGTATACCTTTGATCCTTGCTCAAAACAGGATTATGTGAAACCTAAATAAGCTCTAATCCTACCCTTAGCTTATAAATAAGCTTAACTAAGAACCCAATGAGCCATCCATTTTTGCCCATTCATCCATTTGCTATCAAACAGTAACCCCTTTTTTTCTTCTTTTTAATTTTTCTTAACTTCTGGTATCAAAGGTTAAAACAGATTATAAAGTGGCTTATATTGAGCTTAAAAGTGAGCTTAAAAGAAACAAGAACTTGGAAACTTTAGAACACAAATTAAAACATAAGCCGAAATTTTCATTATACAAGTACATCAAAGTAAACTAAGTTAAAACTAAAACTGAGCTCTCAAAAACACACTAAAAACTAACTCCTTTGCCTCAAGGGCTTACAAAAGATTTTATAGCAAAATAAGCTAGGGTTTGGTCTTGCCCTCGTGTGCTTCTTTGTAGAGACAAAACAGTCTTGTGTTTGTTGTGAGAGTAGAAACCACAAATCTAATCCTGCCCTTGTTATGCGTGTTGCCCACACAAATTGATTCAACTCTTCATTACATTGCCAATGGTTATTCCACGGATTGCCAGCGTATTCATTGACCTTGTGGGTGTGGGGTGGGGAGATGATTGGTTTGGAGGGACATGGGGAGGTCAACGAGGTGGAAAGGGACAGGATGTGGGGTTTATGAGTTTGGCGGGAAACTTGTGGGAGAGATGTACAGTACTTTTAAAAATGGGGTGAGGGTTTGGAGGCTTTTCACAAATGGCCCTCCAAGTATATGGGTATCCTTGCAATTTTCGTCCTTGTGTTTATAAACGTTTGGAATTTTGGCAGAAACACCCTCTAAGTGTTATATAGTGTATTGCAAGTTAAGTCCTATTGGAATATGACCCTTTTGAGGGTTGGCAGAAATGACCCATGAGGTATATCTTTGGTGAGTTGGCAGATTGGGTCCCTCACAAGCATCTTCTCTATTAAATAAGTTAGGGACTTGGCAATTTTTGCCCCTAAACTTATTTTTCTTCGCTTTTTGACTTTGGATTTGTCGGGGTTGACTTTGGTTGACTTTTTCACACTTGGGCTTTGTCTTGACTTTGTCTTTACCATACTTTTCCATTTCGTGTCCGGTTTTTTGTCGTTTTTGGCTTCGTTTTTCGTCCCTTTTCTTAGATATCCGTTTTCCTGCACAACAACAATTAGCAAAACAAAGCATATTTTTGGGCATTTTAATCCGATTTGGTTAATTTAACTTGTTTTTTAAGGTAAATGTATGTGTAATTAAACACATACCAAAACCCCCCATATAAGTATTGCCGTGTCTCGACGCATCTATGAAGTAAGCATTTAGAAAAATTAAGAATCTCGATCACCCTCGACTAATAACCCTGGAAAGTAGCTAATGTTCAGCAGGAAGTTAAAGAACTCATAAGTGTCTAAAATTCCCCGTTTTTACCATTTTTTTTATTATATATCTTATCCCACAAACTTTTTGGATTTTTCATTTGTTATTAATCAACTAAACTAAACGTTTTTGACTTTCGTTATTTAATAACTTTAAGGGATCATAGAACAAGATGCATTTCGATCCGAGAATGCCCCAAAAAGGATAAATTCATCGTTCCCGACTTTTCACTTATTCCAAACCAAGCTTAAAACGAAATCACCGTTAATTATGAGTTAAGATGCTAACACTACTCATATCAACATGTAAACATTTCACTCACAAATTTATATCTTAGGTGTATGTGCTATTTTGAATTTCAACCATAGATCAATGTTTTACAACATTCTATGTTTCACGTTCCACCTGAGAATAATGAGTTTGAAGGCGAGATCATCCCATGTAGCGACTTTCGTCTCGGACATTCCCACCCAAACCCCCCCCCCTTTGTTTTTGGCGGTTAAGTGACCAGGCTTTTGACACCCACAGAGACTAGTATCCGTGGACCATGACCTTAGGTTTTTCAAAAACTCTCTGAGGTTTTCCGTATATACATAGCTATAAAATAAATAGCCAAAGTTTCTAAAGCATATTGAATTTAACAAAAGAGATCTTTTAAATTCACCTTAATATAACCATTATTGCACTTTGTATAACCTTGACCTTTTAGAAGGCTCAACATCGGTAGGGAGCCGGCAAGATGCAGCAAATTTTAACCAGTCCTCGATTAATATTCCTTACTACGGGTTCTTTAAGAAGGCTGTAACATCGGTTGTGAGCCGGCAAGATACAGCAAACTTTTATCAACCCACAGTTTATATTTATTATATTTTTGCATTTTTCATCATTTTATATATATATATATATTTTTTTTTTTAATTGGGAAAACGTCTTTTTGAAAAATTCAAGTATAAATTTGAACTAAGTCTAAAGTTTTTGCTATATACTACATAAAAATTATTGATTTAAGTTTAATTTCCAAAAGTAGCACGTATATTAATCAGGTTAGAATCTTATGGGAGAAAAAGCGACAAATTACACACATGAGCTCTTAAGATTTCCAAATAATCCTTGTTTAGCATCCAACTCATACTTAACACTATCATTTTTCGTTCTTCGCGAATATTCGCGAACGCTTAGTCTAAAAGTTAAGGAACAAGCTAGAGCTCAACACGCTCGATCGAGTCAAAATTTACTCTTATTCTACCCAGCAGGAAAGTCAAAATTGTGACAAAACACTTATTTTATTTTTGAAAATTTTTAAATTTTTTCATTTTTTTGAAATTTTGGTGGTAAAAACGGGATTACATGAGAAATAACAGCTGCAGGCACAATCAAATCGAAGATCCCCCCATACTAGAATGAAACATTGTCCTCAATGTTTTACAAAGGGTTTCTACGTAAATCCTAAGCCGTTTATGAATTATGCTTAAAGATAAACGTTAGTTGATAAGATTAGGATATCGGGATTCCCAAATGAAGCTGAGGATTGTGAAGCTCTTGTGATCGAAGGACAAATACCGTGAGCACGAGAGGCTTCAAAAATCCGGGACATCCTGGACAATACAGCACAAAACACAAAACATGGAAAAGGTAGAGGCAAGCCTCCTCACAACAACTAAACACTTATTCATTACTAAGCTAGCATACTACTACTACTACTGATAAACTAGGATAAGCATGGGGTGCCTCCCACGAAGCGCTTGTTTAGGGTCACTAAGCTTGACCCAATTCCTTGAATTTAGTTGTTGATTCGTTGACGGTATACACTTAAATAACTCAAATGCAAATCTCAACCAAATGCCCTTAACCAAGGGAAAAGGTCAAAAGC
>BQNB010057048.1:7432-38387 GCA_026074375.1 Tanacetum coccineum
ACTGGGTAGGAACGTTACCCCCGATCCACTAATAGTCATGGAAAGGATCCAATACCCAATTCCAGACTCTTGGTACCGATAACACAATATCACAAGGAGTTGATCAGCTCCAAGGATCTTGCCTACATAAGTAGACGATAACACCAATATCACATTTAACATGCAACAATAAGTCATATATCAGTAACATATTGTCCACACACAATTAACCACATAATCACAGCATTCAAAACATCTTTAGATCATAAGCATCATTTTCATCCCAAATTGTAAAGACATTTAAAATGGGACTATGAAACTCACCTGATTGCTAGCTTCAAATCCACAAACTCTTCACAAATAACACGAACAATCTAAACAATATAAGCACAAAGTAAGTTACCATCAAATAGGCATTTAACCCAAAATGATGTAACCTTAACTATGATGGATGCCTATGTGATCTATCATAGTCCTACACTTGTTTTATAACCTTATTAAATCTTACATTTACTATTTGCACCTAAACGTTACACTTAACACTTTCTGGTTTTACGCAGAATTTTACTCTCACTTGCGTGCCCTAAACGCACTACTTAAACACTCCCATAAATCAAACCAAAATTCACCATGCTACATATATGTCCTATGAACCTTTCATAGTTCTCCCAAAGTCACTACCCTTCTATAAATATCCCAAATAAATTCATTAATCCAAAGTGTTTAAAATTCGTCCAGAATCTGACCTTTAAAAAGTATGGCATTAATTACCCAACTTAAACCCCTTTCTGACCTTAGCAAAAATTCAGAGGTTACACACAATATATGAACTAACTTTCACGTGAATTAGAGCCTCTAACTCAGTGTCTAAGTATTTTTAGAAAAATCAAAATCAAAACTGAAATTCGTCACTGTTTTGCACACTGATTTTGTATTGACCATTTGACCCACTTCCCGACCTTAAAAACTTATGAGGCCGGATTTTCTAGAAAGTAGACTCTCTGAGGTTATCTCCAGTATGTTGTAAATTATTTATTTGATCTTTTATGACCGAGTTATGCACGTTACAAAACTGCCTAACTTTCTGCAGTGAATTACACGTCTAACTTGAGTGATCTAAACCCTAACGCATGCTCAAATCGCTAATCTAATTAATCTAATGACTAAGCTAACATCATAATATCATAACCTTTCTGTAATTTAAATGCCCTAATTTATAACATTAATTAAATCCTTAATCCATCATAATCAAGTTACTATAAGAATTAAACGAACGAGAATTAAACGTCGAATCGTACCTTAAAGCTAAACCCAAAAAAATTTCGTCTCCTCTTTGTTTCTCTCCTTATGGCCGGCCAAACAATAGTGAGGGTAAAGGGTTCTAGGTTTTGTATTTATAGGCACTTGGGGAAGTCCTAATCCAATTCTAATTAGGTTATTAGATATAAACTATAATTCAAATTAATTATATTATATTTTTTTTTCTTTTTAATCCTAATTCCGGCCGAACTATTATATATATATATATTTTTTTTTTATTATTTTTTTTTATTTAATATTTACATTAAAAACCTTAAGCTTTTATAAAAACTTTAATTAACTTAACTCTTCCTTTTTGAATTAACGCGGTTTACTAACTTTCTAAAAATAATTATTCATTTCTAACCTAACTTTCTAAAATTAGAAATTTTACATTTTCTTTATCTAACACTTTACGCTAAGCCTATCTTAAATAACTACCACGAAATACGTATACGTATTTATATATACACATTAAAGACAAATCACTAATTTTCCAATAATCATTTTCCTTGTCACTTAAAAGTGAACGAAAGGAAATCATCATTTTTCACCATTAATCCAATCTTTTTGAATGCTCACATTCTAACGATGGATTTTCACTACCTCATATCACATTATCATACATATAGCACATAATTCACATAAACCGCACATCACCAAAGACACGAAAATCCAATACTAGGGTTTGACTAACCTGCTCAAGTCATGGTTGTCACAACTTTCTCATCAAATTCATGAGAACATATATGCACGTCTTCGAAGAACATATATGCACGCCTTCCAAGAACATATATGTGCACGTTTCGCTCTCTCGTCAAATTCATTAAAACATATGTGCAAGTTTTACGAAAACATATATGTTTCCATCTCAAAACGAATAGCATAACCAACCAGATCACCAAGTTGAGTTTCCATCTCTTCACTAACTCTTTTGGCAACACTCATTGCCGCCACACGTCTTGGTTGAGTGCAACCAACTATTCCATTTGTCGTATACCCATCTTGATGTAAATACTGCAAAAATAATATATTCCAAAATGTTACACATCAAAATAAGATGCAACAAAACAAACATAGTACTTGTGGTCAGGATGTTACCTGAGGCAATTGTGTTGTCTTTCCAGAACCAGTTTCGCCTACAACCACTACCACTTGATTCTCTCTTACCACCTAATTCACAAAAACAAAAGGAAAATAAATGAATCATAAGTAACATTTAAAACGTCACATCAGAATTAAGTAATTAACACATAAATGTTCTTGACAAGTGCAACTACTGTTGTCATAAGCCTTTATGAAAATCACCACTGAACAACTAAACTTGCTTTCACCAAATTTATATATGTGGCATACCCCGGTACACGCTATATTATTCCTTCCGTCATGGACAATCCATGACGTCTTTTCAATAAGATAACTGCCATCTTCTATAGGAATAAACTTTCATGAATACTCTACCAGATATTGTGAACAATCTCTTAATTAAACAATCTTTCATGTTTTTTTAATTATATCGCTGCAGAACAAAAACCATACCTTTAAAAGTCAAAATATGTGAATCAAAAGACCAAAAATATTTAAAAAAATTTGCAACATGGATCAGGCATATTTTATTAACAACAATATTTGCAACATTGGGTGAAGAAATTATCCACGAAAAGAATGATAAGATGGCTTCATCAAAACAACATACTTACACTCAAATTAGTATAAGAGCGACGTCTACCTAAGTAACCCAGAAAAAATAGCCATTAACAAGATGTTGAAGGAAGAAATCGATTCCGATCTACACATAAAAAACCGAATTGAACCTGTTATTGACTTTGTAGATACCGAATTAATGTGATGTTGATAACAACACGAATTAGAACGATCGATCTACGTTAGGGGCGGCTAGGGTTTAATCAAAGAGATTATGGATCTGAGAAAAAAAAGAGGCAGTTATATTGTGGTGGGTTTTTAGCATTTTTTTAAGGGTGAAGGTAAAAAACCCAAATTACCCTTTTAGCTTTAGAATTAATATCTTTATTTTTTTATTAATTACATAAATGGCAGATTTAATTATGACCATTGATCAAGCAATCTAACGGTTGAAAAAGAGTTATGTAGGTTCTGTACAAAAAACTGATTTTTTCTCCATAAGTATATTTCTCCTGACAAGCGCCATCAATTTGGGTGACTTGTATCCTTTCCTTCAGTCCTGGTTGGACCGTCATCGCCATGGCCCTCACACGTCTTGGTTTCAACCGTTCCTTCCTACTAAGTGCATCAGCCACCACATTCGCCTTACCAGGATGGTAACGAATCTCGCACTCATAATCACTAAACAACTCAATCCATCTTCTTTGCCGCATGTTCAACTCCTTCTGATCGAAAATGTGTTGAAGACTTTTGTGATCGGTATAGATAACACTCTTAGTACCGTACAGATAATGCCTCCAAGTCTTAAGAGCGAACACAACAGCTCCCAGTTCCAAATCATGCGTTGTATAATTCTTCTCATGGATTTTCAGCTGCCTGGATGCATAGGCAATGACTTTGCTCTTTGCATGAGTACACATCCTAATCCTTGGTTCGCTGCATCCACAATAAACCACGAGATCTCAACTCCATCCGTAGTGGTCAGATAATTGGCCTCCACACAAGTTATTCTTAATGTTTGAAACGCATTTCTTGACCCTCTCCCCATACGATATTCTGATTCCTTTTGAGTCACACGTGGTTATGTTTATCAATTTTAAAAAAATTTGCAATAAACCGTCAGAAATAACCATGCTAATCCACAAAAATGATCGAATCTCAGAAGGTGTCGTAGGGGTCTTCCAATTCTTTACCGCTTCAATCTTACTAGGATCCACATGTATACCATTTTGATTGACTACGTGACCAAGAAAATGTACCTCTTGCAACCAAAACTCACACTTAGAGAACTTGGCATACAACTTCTCCTTCCTTAACAGTTCCAATACCGACCCCAAATGAACTTCGTGATCCTCCTTCGTCTTAGAATAAATCAGTATATCATCGATACTCACGATAACAAACTTGTCTAAGAACGGTTTACAAACTCGGTTCATCAGGTCCATAAAAATTGCTGGTGCATTAGTTAGCCCAAAAGGCATAACTGTAAACTCGAAATGTCCGTATCTTGTCCGAAACGCCGTCTTAGATATGTCATCTTCATGAACACGTAATTGGTGATAACCCGACCGAAGGTCTATCTTTGAAAAGTAACGCGCTCCTTGTAGTTGATCGAACAAATCGTCAATCCTTGGAAGAGGATATCGGTTCTTCACCGTTAACTTATTCAGCTCTCTATAATCAATACACATTCGTAGCGATCCATCTTTCTTCTTGACGAATAACACTGGCGCTCCCCATGGAGAATAACTAGGTCGTATGAAACCTTTGTCTTGTAACTCTTGCAGCTGCCCAGACAATTCTTGCATCTCCGAAGGCGCTAAACGATATGGAGACTTTGCAACCGGCGTTGCTCCAGGAACTAGATCGATGCGAAACTCAACTTGTCGTTGCGGAGGCAATCCCGACAAGTCTTCAGGAAACACATCTTTAAACTCTCGTACTACCGATATGTCGTTCAACTTTGGCTCGTCTTCCTTCGCACTCTTCAGTGCTTTGGCGATTCCCACAGCTCGTTCTCCACGTACTCTAATGATCCTACCATCCTCTACTGGTATTTCTACTACTTTCTCATGACATATGATTACAGCCTTATGCTGGGACAACCAATCCATTCCCACAATCACATCAAAACTTCCATGACCCAAAGGTATCAAGTTTATGCTAAACAGGGAACCTCCTAGTTCTAGTTTGCAGTCACGGATAATTCTATCCACTTCTACTTTCTTACCGTCAGCTACTTCTATTACATAACCAGGATTCACAATGCTAGGTTTCACATTAAGTAGGGGCGCAAATTCAGTAGATATGAAACTAAAATCGGCTCCAGAATCAAATAATATGGTAACAAAGTGATCATTCAGAGAGAACGTACCCGTTACAACGTTTGGATCCTGGACCGCTTCCATCGCATTCACGTTCACATTATAGGCTCTTCCTCTTACTCGGTTCCCGTTGCCCTGATTGTTTCGGCTACCCTCCAAAGGCCAAATGATTTCCAGCTTGTCTCGGACATTCCTTGATGAAGTGACATGGTTTCTGACAATTAAAGCATACCTTACAAGGCTCGTTGTCTGTATGAAAGGTTTTACACTTTCCACACCTAAGAGTTGAGCTCGCTACTTCATTTCTAAAAGGAGCCATTGCCACGAAACCAATTCCCCTCTTTGCCTTCTTATTATCTTTCTATGATCCTCCAGTTTTACTAGGCTCCTCCATTACTTTTCTCTTTTCAATGCCCTTGGTTAACGTACCACAACGGACTGCTTCTTCAGTAAAGTATCCCAGCCCTCAGTATTAGAGTCTGATTAGTATTGGTTGAGTTGCTCGAATCATTCCCCTAATCTCAGGGGCCAGCCCAGCTATGTACCTCTTGATTCGAGATGTCTCAGGTGTAACTAAGTTGTGGAACAACTTGGCAAACTATGGAAACTTGTCAGTGTAGGCAGGTCATGAGAGCTCCCACATCTTGTGGTTCCAAAACTCATTCTCCAACTTCTCCATTTCATTACTCGGGCAAAACTCTTCAACCATCAATGCCTTAAAGTCATTCCATGACATAGCCAATGCAGCCACACGACCTCTTGCTTGACATTGGGTGTTCCACCAAGTTAAAGCCTTATTCACCAGTGAGCTAGCAGCATATCTTACTTTTTGGTTCTCAGCACAACCACTGTTATCAATTACATTTTCCATCTTTTCGATCCACCGAGTAAGTGTTATTGCACCACCTTTCCCATCGTACTCCTTGGGGTTGCAAGATTGGAACGTCTTATAAGAACATCCGTTGTTCCCATCATTTCCATTTCCACCACCGTTATTACCATTATTAGCATTATTCGCATTGTTAGCTACTTGAGTGATGATGGCTTGTAGTTGTTGTGCGATGACAGTGGCAACGTCGGGATTTTCGTTGTCGTCGCTACTGCTAGGACCACTTCGTCGGTTTGGAGCCATTTTCTATAAGATATACAAATTATATTCATTAGACAATATAATACGGATCAGAATCTCATCATACAATCAATAACCATATGCATACTACACATCAACAATAATCCATGTAATCATACTTGCAAGTCCACCTGCGTCGTGGCGCATGTATAATTATGTTGGCCACCATAATTATAGATGCCCCCTTTCACAGTTGTACTCCCTCCTATGAAGACACTTCATACAATTAAACACATCACATAGCACTTTGAAACAAATAACCCATCACATAACACAGAGAATAACCCTAACAATCACTTTTATTAATAGCATTTAAAATCCAACATTGAAAATAATAATATCCCTAATATGGCTCCAAACGCCGGAAGAAAGCAAGACAAGATAAAACATGACAACTATTTGGAACACCATGGACAAGGAGGAAATGCGTAGCCATGATCATCTTTAGCGTTCTTTTCCCCCACCGGCTTGCTGTTGGCAGTAGACTCAAGGTCCGAGTCCACTTCATCTCTCTCAGCTTCTTCTTCACTTTCAATCAGCCATCCATTCATATTACCCAATGGTTAAGGGATTTGATGGGGTGCGAACTCATTCATCAGATCAGCTTGTTGAATTTGCGGGTAATCCACAAATCTATACAAATCACGTCTTCTTGGCTGCTCCTCCGTCTCTTCGTCCGACGTTTCATAACTTTTGAATTTCCCAGGGACTTTAGTGATAGTACCATTCTTGGCAATTATCTTTGTCTCGACTTTCCCCACCATTTGTCCATCAACTTCTTCCAGAGTCATTTCCTCTTCAACTTTGCACGACCATAAAGCAATAGGGATTCGAATTTTGCGGTTACTCCTCTTGGTCTTCTTAAACCTTTTACACCCGGTTGCGATAGCAATGGAATTTTTGTACTTCCTATGAATAGGAGGAGACATACTAAAATAGACCATAAGACATAAAGTGTATCAGGATACAGATGTCAAATAACAAAGGGAAACTTAACATATATAGTATATATAATATATAGTATATAGTATGATGTTCTTTATGAAAATTGGTGAAAATATGCATAATAGGTATATACTTACACATAAGTTCTAAATGCATCTATATGAGGGACCCCTAAGCTATAGTCTAGGCTCAACCACCTAGTTCTCTATAACCAAAGGCTCTGATACCAATCTGTCACACCTCGCCAAGGCGGAAACGCGAGGCGTAACGTCATGGATATCATCATAACACAATGGTGTCGAAACAGAGAATTTCTAAATGCATAAACGAGTCAAGGGACACAATGTGTCATGACAATATCGATAATCCAATCAAACAAACAAACAACTTCTTGTATTAAAGAAAGTGGGTCTCTCCAATACAAGAATAATAAATCTACGCTCCTAATAAAATTCAAAACAAATAACATAAGTTCATGCAAACAAAACAAATAGGGAAGTATGCTCCCATGTACCCTAGCAGTCTCTCTCTAGCCACTTTGCTTAACTTCATTATGCTCACCTGAAAATGATGCTAAAATACGTCAACACATGGTTGGTGAGAGACATAGGTTTATGACAACAATAAAACTTTAAAACCGAATTACTGTGATTATCAAACAATAAGGACAATTATGCACAATATGAACTTATGCTAACATGCAATCCACATACTGGGTAGGAACGTTACCCCCGATCCATTACAACAACTGGGTAGGAACGTTACCCCCGATCCATATGTCACTTACGCACCTAAAAGTCTACCAGCTGGACACTTATACTTAGGCCTGGACCACACATTAATGGGTAGGCGTACCCCTCCGATCCAACACAATTCACAATAATAGACACAACAAAGCACATAACGTCCAAGCACATTTAAAACATACAATCACAGTAATTTAAAATATTTAAACACAAGCATCATTTCCATCCCAATTTAAAAACAATGTAAAAAAATGAGCATTTGGTCCATACACCATTAAACACATAATCACAGCATTCAAACAAACATCTTTAGATCATACGACATATTTTCATCCCAAAATGAAAGACATGTAAAGAAATGGGGACTATGAAAACTCTTGATTGCTCGCTTCAAATTCACAACTCTTCACAAGTATAACACGAACAATCTAAACAGATTATAAGCACAAAATGTAAGTTACGATCTCAATTAGGCTTTCTTACCAAAAATGATGTAACCTCAACTAGATGGATGCCTAAAGTGATACTATCATAGGTCATATAAATTGGTTTTATAAAAAACTTATTATATTTACACTTACTATCTGCACCTAAACATTACACTTAAACACTTTCTGTTTTACGCAGAATGTTTACTCTCACTTGCGGGCCTAAACGCGTTAACATACTTTATAGGAACACTCCAGGAATTACTAATGCCAAAATATTCACCATGTTCTATTTGTCCTTTGGAACCTCTCTCTAGTCTACTCAATAGTCACTACCACCATTCACAGAAATATCCAAAAAGAAATCATTAATCCAAAGTGTTCGTAAAATTAGTCCAGAATCTGCCCTTTAAAAGTATGGCATTAATTACCCACTACTTAAACCGCCCCTCTCTGACTCGTTTAGCCAAAACTTCATGTGGTCACACAATATATGAACTAACTTCCACATGATTTAGAGCTCTAACCTCAGTGTCTAAGTATTTTTAGGAAAAATCAAATCAAAAAACTGATTCGTCACTGTTTGTACAGATGATTTTTGTCATTGACCATTTGATCCACTTCCGACCATAAAAAATTATGAGGCCGGATTTTCTAGAAAGTATACTTCTGAACTGATCCAAAAACACTCAAGACTCATCATAAATCTCGTTACGCAATCTCGAGATTATCAGCTGTACGCAGTCGACCCAATTTTACTTGCCATAATTAAAACTGATTTTTATAACGAGAATTAACCTTACTAATTTCACTATTATGCATATAAACTAATTCTAATACCTCTTATTAACTTAATATATTAATTACAGAAGGTATGAACACCTATTTTTAATTATCCCTAATTTAGAATTCTCTAATTCCATCATTAATAGGTTATATAATTTAAAATTTCAAACTAGAATTTATCATAAATATAAAGAAAACTTTACCTTGAGAAAACCCTAATGTTTTATTCCTCTTGGCTTCTATAAACCGGTCGAAAACGGTATTGTCATGGGGGCTGTGAATGGGATTTAGTTTAATATTTATAGGCTACAAACTAATTAGATAATGCCTTAAAATACTTAATTTGTTTTCTAACATCAGATTCCTTTTTTTTTTCCTTCTCTATGTACTCAGGACCGAATTATCCTATACTTTATATAGATATGTAGTTTTTATTTATAGTATATATATATTATACTATGATATATAGAGTATATATTGTATATAATATATATATATTTATTAGTTAATTTTAATTAATATGTACATATTAACCTTGCTTCTTAATTTTTATAGTAAAAAAAAAAAAAATAAAAGATAACTTATTTAATTGACTAAACCTTTTTACTTAAACGCAACACAATATATTTCTAGAAAAATTAACTTTTACATTTCATTTGCTAACTTAGAACTTAGCTATAATTTGGAAATTTTATAAGTTTTTCTAATCCTTGACACTTTAAAACGTTAAACTCACGCCTTAGAATTATAAACTGTAAAACAAAAATAGCATAAAGTAACGTATAAGATGTTATGTTTTTACACATTAAAACATAATCAACTAAAGTTCACTAAAAATTTTCCTCT
The DNA here is from genome assembly GCA_026074375.1 of Tanacetum coccineum. Classification (NCBI taxonomy): domain Eukaryota; kingdom Viridiplantae; phylum Streptophyta; class Magnoliopsida; order Asterales; family Asteraceae; genus Tanacetum; species Tanacetum coccineum. Next base: position 17,559 of record BQNB010057048.1, read on the forward strand.
TGCTCACGTTTTTAAAATGTGAACGCGTCATATCAATGCAAATACTTTCGTAAGTAACGCACAAAACATTATCAAAACACGTCAGCTATAAAGCAAGCACAATTTTCTTTTTCGCATAAATGGAAATGGCGTCACTTTTACACAGCAAACAACGTTGGTTCCCTTAAGCGAATTTTCAATTACAATACACTCGATTGTTAACCTATCTTTTTGCAGGAAACCAACACCATACAAATATTGTTACCAACTGCCATCCTACTTTTCCACAGTAAGCCAACGTCATAAAAACATCGTCGCTCTTTTTTTTTCCTCTGGAAGCCAACAACACATAGCAAACAATAGATCGGGTGCAATTTTTTTAAAACAACAAATTACTGCCTAAAGGGGCACTAAATGTTCATGAAAAATATCTTTAGGATGCAATTTGCTATCCAAATCTTAATGCTACAAACAACTATCAAAACACAACAACCATGAAGCAAGCCTAATTTTCTAATGCACAAACAACTACCAAAACACAACAACCATGAATCAAGCCTAATTTTCTTTGTGCGTAAAATAAAATAGCATCATCAATACGCAACAAACAACATTTTTCGCCTTTATCATATTCTCAATCGTGACACATTCAATAGACATCTTATTTTTTAGCACGAAACCAACATCATAAAAACATTGTTAAGCCCAAATAACATACAACCAAACAATAGATGGTATGCGGTTCTTTTTTACACCAATAATTACGACGCAACAGGTCACCAAATCATCATGTCAATACAAATACCATCAAAACTAAATGCACAAACCACTGACACAACACATTACCCATTAAGCAAGGAAAATTTTGTTTTCAGGTAAAATAAAATGCCATTACTTATACATAACTCATAGACTATAAACGACAGCCAAATAAAATAACAACAACCATCAAGCATGCATAAATTTCTTTCTTCATCAAATAAAACGGCATCAGCAATACACAACAAACATCATTCATTACATTAAAAATAATCTCAATCATAAAACTCACGAATAATAAAAAAAGGGCAAAACTATAACATGCAACAGTCGGATCATATTCGAAACAACAAAAACCCAAAAAATCACCACATGCAACAACTATGGCCTAAAAATCAATAGCAACCGCAAACCCTAACACCAAGAACCATACTTTTGACTAACCATTATCAAACATTAATCATAATTCGAGGGCCCAATCATCATCCTTAACAAAAACCCTAAATCAATTCTAAATCTAAAGAGACAACTTAAAAAACACATACTCTGCATAGAAATAGATAAGAATCAAGCAAAAAAAGGAAAAGTCCTAACTCACATGCAACAAAATCCAGGTCAGCCTTCCGTCTTTGCATCTAAATCTCTCTGTCAGTGTGTGTGGAAGCAAACTATTTTTTTGCCTATATATCAGTTACATGTAAAAAGACGTCGTTTAGCTTAATAATCTGTCAGGTAATACCAAAACGATAGCGTGTTATGATTAAACGACGTCATTTTGGGCCTTTCACTCACAGCCAATCCGGCCCAACAGCAAAACAACGTTGTTTTTGCACATTCAAAACGTTGTCGTTTGCTTTGCTATTATATATAAGGGTAATATATCATTTGTGAAGTTTTAATGATACAAAATTATAAGTCTAGTGATGCGGTCGTCGTAGGACTTCTACACGAAGTTTTACAACTCCCTAAGCAGTATACCTAACCGTTGTAGTGTAGTATAGGCAAGGATCGGGGGTTGTTAACGTTCTCTAAAGGAATAGCTGTAACACCCCCAAAATCAGGTAGCAGTGAAATGGTAACATTGGGGTGCTACGTCAAATTACAACAATCAAGATATAGGAAACGACCATAAATGGACGTTTAAGACAAGATTTCATTCGATGCCATAGCAAAATATCAGAGTTTATACATTAGATCCCATATGTTTTAAAAGAGTAATAAACATTTCAAGTACATATTTAATTAAACAAAAGCTTCATAATACCCAAAAGATTACTTAAGTTTTTAAAGATAATAAATGTTGCATTGAATATAGATAAAACACAGAATCCGTCTTCATTGATATCCGCCACGGCTCCCCTCAAATCTTCATACCCTAGGACCTGAAATTACATGCTAAAAGTCAACACAAAGGTTGAGTGAAATCATAGGTTTATCGGTAAAAAGGGTGGACCACAAGATCGAAGTAATAGTAGACTCTGAAACACATTTAGTAGTCCAAAACGTTTATTATTGCATTAAGCTCATGACCCCGAAGCCTTAACTAGATTTGTGCCCCAATCAGAATATAGGATGCTTGCCAACAACCTAACACCTCTCAATGTTAAATGCACCTTGATCAAACTAGTCCAAGGGAAAGGTGTGGATTGTCAGTCCCGATATGATCTATCCATAACACACGCCTTACTACAATAGCAGATTAACGTTCATGATAAATAGGGACTTTCACGGCAATAAGGTAACTAGCAAAATATTCAGGCAGTAATCTTGATAGCATACACTTTGTAAACACTTTGAAAAACACTTAGAAAAACACTTGTGTCCAATAGTAAAACAAGCAATGTAATTTCACCTCGAAGATTTTTGTAAAACAATCACATAGTAAAAAGGGGGCTATGAACTCACCTCGAGTTATTGATAATCCAAATACAACATAAAATGTGTCACGACAATGACGGAATGCAACCTAAATTAATATAGGCCGTATAAGTACTAAGCACTAGTAATATATATAATTTTATATAGTTAATCCACTTCGTTCGGAAGCTATCATAATTAAAGGTCAAGTAGTGACGTATGAGGAGCTAAGACACATTAAATCGTAAATCCAACAACTCGTCGAGATACGTTCACTACCGAAGAGCCTCATAATAAACTCCCTAGTAATATAGAACTTTGATTAACTAAAACCATATATAATTCTATATAGCTACATCACCATCTAATCGTTTTAGTGAAATCGCGTTTATAAAGTGAAAACGTTTATAAATGACTCTTTAGTAAAAATGACGTAACTTTCGCGTTTTAAGCCCGATTTTGACGTTTCTTATGCCCACGAGCATTTCGTATTAAGACGAGTTATCAAAATTTGGACCTACTGGTGAACAGTAACTTTTACTGTTCACGCCAGTTTATAAATTTATTTTTATAGTTTTTGTTATCGTAAACTCGTAAACATGTATTTTATTCGTTATAGCTCCGTTTTTAGCGATTCTTTCGAGCACGCTCGATTTTAAAGTTCTATCATATTAATGATGTTTTCATAAATAAATGTCCCTGATGAACAGTAACTTTTTATAAAATTTATTTTATAAAACCCGGTATTAACGTAAAACGTATATTTGTTTATTAATTTTTTTTTTTGTCGTATCTTTTCGTTATAAATCAGGTTTTTATCGATTTCTTACCTTTTTGGAATCGTCATGAGATGCATTATATTTATAAAACATAATCTAGCTGTTACAAAATACGAACCAAAACAGCCCCTATATATCTTTTGGGGTTTATTTATATAACTTTGTTTTATAAACTTTAACTAACAGTTAATACTTGAACTATTTATACTTAAACCAAGAGTGGATAACCATTATAAAATCTATTTAACATGATCATTACCACCATCATAGCATATGTAAATGTTGTACAAAATGATGAACACAAGTAAAAACTCTTTTTACATGTTTTAAAATATTCCCTAGTGGTGATTTTACTACATGTTAACTCATATAAGCATGAAAATGATAAATGTAAAGACTAAAGGTTTAACGTAACCTTAATGAATGTAGTGTGATGAACCAAAGTAATCTAAACCCTTGTTTTGATATAAAACCAAAGCTTGCACTCTTGAAACCCTAGTTTTCAAATGAAAACCCTAATCTTGCTTAATACTTGTAAATGCTTAACCAATACCTTAAAACATCTTAGTAGTCTAAGAAATGTTTGTGTGTATGCTTCTATATAGTTGTAGAAAAATTTGTATGGGTATGTGGGAAGAGTGTTATTGAGCCTGTGCTGAAGTGAGCAAGAGAGGGGGTATTGTTGATTTTCACTTGTAATGAAGTGTGAGAGATATGTATCTATTATGTGCATGGCTTATATATGACTTTGGACTAGTCAAGACTTCTATTAAAGTGGACAAAGTTCAAAGGCAATGGAGGGTTATGTAAAGAAAACCATTGGTCAAAGACAACATGAACACTTTAGGTTTAATGAGAAATGTTTGTACAAGATCAAGTGGTTAGTTTGTGTGATCTTGGTCCCCTAGGGATCACATATGCCACGAAATTTAGGAGGGGAGTGCTAGTTGGTGATTTTTGGTATTTAACAAAATATTTTGCATTTACTTGAAGTATAAAATGTATAAAGATATAACTAGTAAAGTGTATGTTCTAGTTCATTTATTTTATAACAATTTGACCAACAATATTAACATGGTAAAGTTTTATAAAACTTTGAGTATTGGGTATAATAATGGGTATTTGTTGAAGCGTAGAAAAGTTTTGGTAGTTCCGGGTATGCCTAAACGTATTTTATCATGACGTAAACGCTTTACGTAATTGACAAAAATAAAAACATAATATGTTAATTATTACTTTAGTAATAATAATATAATGATTTCTTGACGTAAACTTTAATTTGTTTTTGCCCGTATAACGTGATTGTTGATTTCTTAGTTACGCTATTTTAACGTATCGATTAAAATTAAAAGCAAACGCGTACGAGAAAAAAAAATAGTGAATTAAATAGCGTCGTACATTGATCAAAAATACGGATTGTTACAGTCCTTCCCCGTTAAATGAGCCTTGTCCTCAAGGCTCAAGTTGCGACATTTGAACGAAGGTACGGGTTCGGTAGAAAAGATGCGGATAATTCTTTTCGGAAGTGGTCTTCATTTCCCAGGTATACTCAGCTCCGAGCCGAAGTTTCCCAACTAACTTTGACTAATGTATTCTTCACCGTTTTAGCTTTTTCACATCCCGCTCAACGATCCAATAGGCCTTCGACAAAACGAGATTTTTCATCAAGTCACGATCTCACAAAAGGAACCTGACCATTCGGCTCAGCCAAGCAATTTCTTGAGGTTCGACACATGAAACGTGTCGTGAACACAGCTTAGCTCCTGGGGTAACTTCAGCCGATAAGCCACCGGTCCAACACGCTTCACGATTTCAAACGGTTCGACATATCGTGGTGCTAACTTTCCTTTCTTACCAAATCGTACCACTCCCTTCCATGGAGATACTGTAACATTTCGTATTTTCAGGTCATTTACGACGCTATTTAATCCACTATTTATTTTAGTCTCGTACGCGTTTACTTTTAATTCTTATTATATAGTTAAATCACGTAAGCTAAAAATTAGCGTTCAGTGTAAACGAGCATCAAACAATTAAGCGTTTACATCAATCAAGTATTAAATAATTATTTTGAGAAAAATTATGATCCTTGTTCATTTATTTTTTGGAATACTGTAAATTAAAAACGTTTCTTCAATAAAAACGTTTATGGCAAACCGAACCGCCAAAAACTTTCCTACGCTTCAACAAATACCACTATTTATACCCAACACATTAAACGTCAAAAAATATATCATATGTATTCAATACATATGCCGAATTATTACTATGTATACAAATAAATATAGAAAAATTTCTTCCAAGTAGTCTTTGTACATCCTATCTCCATTAAAAACACCCAAACCATGTTCCTTTGACTAGAGACAAGTCTTCAAGTCTTCCTTAAGACCATGGGCATGTTTTTGACTAAGCTATCATACTTTTGAAAAGAACATCTTATATAATGTAAATTCCTAGTAAGATAAAACCTATATAACATTTATACTTAGTGAAAATATCAATCTCTTCCTTCTGCCTCCTTGAGCTCACGGCTACTAAACAACAACCCTATCCAATTCCATACAAATTTTATACAACATAAAAACCCTCTATACACATCCCTCCTAAGAAAATCTAAGTGTTCCAACATTGGCTACCATATTCAATGATTAATCAAGTAAAAGGAAGCTAGGTTTTCACTAGAAAACTAGGGTTTTCAATGTGCAAGCTTTTGGATTTTTATCTAAACAAGGTCATTAGATTACATTGATCATCATCATGCAAACACCATAAGGTCCATCTAGCATCCTTTATGATCTTTCAATATTCATTGTTAATGCATATGATAGTTCTATTGTAGCTTAAATCACCATGTAGGATTTTTAACATGTAAATAGAGTTTTTACTTGTAATGATCATTTTGTACACTATTATATATGTTGAGATATTGCTAATATCATGTTAAAAGGGATGATAAAGTATTGTACCATATTAAGTTGGTGTAAAAATGATTAACTACAAAAGTAGTAAGGTATAAAGCAAGGTTAAAAAGAATTCCAACCAAGTCACTCAAAGATTTCTGCCAAATTCGAAATATAACAAATTATTTTATTATTTTTATAAAGAGTATGATTCACGACGATTTCGAAAGTATAGAAACTTGTCAAACGGCATTCATAACAAAAAGTTAGAGCGAAAACGAGTAATAGATTCGAGTTATAAAAATCCACATTTGTTAAGTAGTGGTTTCTGTCGATTTTAAGATGGTATTTGGCGGCCCTTTCGAGTGCTATTGCCCTCGGCCGGACGTGAATGAAAGTCGTTCGGAAAGGTCGTATACTTCCTCGCTAGTTTTTTTAAGTCGTAAAATGCGATTGATAACGGGTCGAAAGCGGGGCAAAATCTGGCTTTTTGGTAATTAATACACTGCATCAGATCTGAATGCGGAGTGCTTTTTTTCGCCTCATTTTCGGTCGAGTTTCGGGTCTCGGACAGAACTGGAAAGTTGTTCAAAATATCGTTACGAATAAATTCTCTTTAGAAACCCGAGGTCCCAAGAAAATAGATTTCTAGTTGATTCATTATAGCCGGGTCGACTTAGAAAATAAACTAAATACCAGGAGTAACTAATACACTACCAGGAGTAACTAATATACTACCAGCAGTAATAACTATAACTACCAGGAGTAACTAATACACTACCAGGAGTAACTAAGTCTTACAACCATTTTGTAAACTCAATATACCATCCATATAACATGTGTACAAATCCATAAATCATGTTTACAAGAAAATCCACTTTTAAAATGTTAAACATATCCTAAATGGTGATTTTACTACATAGCACATCATATACATAAAAACTCATAAAATGAAAGTATAAAGGTTTATAGAAGACCTTATGATGAATGATGATGATGAAAAATAGGTGCTAAACCCTTGTTTAGCCTTTAAACCCAAGCTTGCACAATATGAAACCCTAACTTTTCCAAATAAACCCTAACCTTCCTTTTCTTGATTAATACTTGAAAATGGTTAACCAATACTTGGAAACATCTTAGAATATCTTAGGAATGATGTGTGTATGTGTGTTTAGGTTGTATAAAATTTTGTATGGTTTTATTATATGGGGTGTTTCATGCCGTGGCTAAAAGGGAGGAGGGAGAGGGGTTTTTGGTTGATTTTTAGCTAAGTGTTTTGTGATATGAATTGTCTTGCATGTATACTAGTATATATGGTAAGTCCTTGGTCAAAAGATTGCAATAGTTAGTCATGGAAACATGTTCATGGTCTTAAGGAAGAAAAAAATGGTCATGGAAACAAAGTATGGCTATGTTTAATGCAAGTGAAGTACAAAACCAACTTGCAATATTTTTCTCATAAATCTTTGTATAAATTGCTACAAATTCGGCATATGCATGATATATATGATATATTTTTTGTAACTTTTATGTATTGGGTATAAAAGTGGGTATTTGTTGAAGCGTAGAAAAGTTTTGGTGGTTCCGGGTATGCCTAAACGTATTTTATTGCGAAACGTAATCACTTTACGCAACCAATAAAAATAAAATATAAAAAGTTGATTATTACTTTCGTAAAAATAATATATTGCTTGCTTGACGAAAACTTTAATTCGTTTGGTGTCCGTTTACGTTAATTGTTGATTTTTAGTTTACGCGATTTTACTATATAATGAGAATTAAAAGTAAACGCGTACGAAAAAAAATAATTATTAAAATAGATGACGTCGTAAATGACCTAAAAATACGGAATGTTACAGTCTCCTCCGGTTAGAAGAGCCTTGTCCTCAAGGCTTAAGTTGTGACACTTGAGGAAGGTACGGGTTCAGAGAAAAGATTCAGATATTTCCTCCGGAATTGGTCTTCTTCGCTTTAGCTTCTTCACATCTAGCTCTACGATCTCAATAGGCTCTTTGACAAATTGCAGATTTTCATCAATCTCGATCTCATCCAAAGGCACCTGAACATCTGGCTCAGCCAAGCATTTCTTGAGGTTCGACACATGAAACGTGTCGTGGACACAACTTAGCTCCTGGGGTAACTTCAGCCGATAAGCCACCGGTCCAACACATTCTACAATTTCAAATGGTCCCATATATCGTGGTGCTAGCTTTCCTTTCTTACTAAATCGTACCACTTCCTTCCATGGAGATACCTTAAGTAATACTCGGTCTCCAACTTGGAATTCAAGAGTTTTACGCCTCTTATCAGCATAGCTTTTCTGGCGACTCCTAGCAGTCTTCAATCTTTCCTTAATTTGAACAATCTTTTTAGTTGTTTCTTGCACAATTTCTGGTCCAATAAGCTGGCTTTCTCCAACTTCAGTCCATATCACGGGGGATCTACATTTCTGCCCATACAGAGCCTCGAATGGTGCACACTTAATGCTCGTATGGTAACTATTATTATAAGAAAACTCAATCAATGGAAGATGAGTATCCTAACTACCACCAAAATGCATAACACAAGCTCGAAGCATATCCTCCAGCATCTGAATAGTACGCTCACTCTGACCGTCAGTCTGAGGGTGGTAAGCCGTACTCATGTCTAGTCTCGTACCCAATGCTCCCTGAAAAGCTTGCCATAAGTGTGACGTGAATCGACCATCACTGTCTGAAATGATTGACACCGGCATACCATGTCTCGCTACAATCTCATTGGTATAAATCTTTGCTAATTTCTCTGTCTTGTAGTCTTCACGAATAGGTAAGAAGTGAGCCGACTTGGTCAATCTATCAACAACGACCCAAATCGTATCATGTCCACTGCTACTTTTAGGCAACTTTGTGACAAAGTCCATTGTTATCTTTTCCCATTTCCACTCAGGAATTTCTGGTTGCTTAAGAAATCCTGAGGGTTTCTGATGTTCAGATTTAATCTTAGAACACGTAAGACATTTGCTAACATACTTAGCAATGTCTCTCTTCATACCATGCCACCAATACAAGTCTCTCAGATCATAGTACATCTTATCCGCACCTGGATATACTGAATATCTAGAAGTATGAGCTTCATCCATGATCAATTTCCTTACACCGCCAACTGATGGAATCCAAATACGACCAAAGAAGTAAATTTCACCATCATCTCGTTGCTCAAAGTATCTTTCTAATCCCCTTAGCCATTCAGTTGGGGCTTTGAGATCCTTGGAAGCTTTGCTCTGTGCTTCCAAAATCTTAGTCTTAAGTCCAGAATGAATAGTAATACTCATAGCACGTACTCGTCTTGGCATGAGTCTTTCTTTCCTGCTCAAGGCATCTGCCACCACGTTCGCCTTGCCCGAGTTGTATTTGATCTCACACTCGTAGTCACTGAGTAGTTCGATCCACCGCCTTTGGCGCATATTTAAATCCTTCTAGTCAAATATGTACTGGAGACTCTGGTGGTCAGTGTAGATAACACTTTTCGTCCCATAAAGATAATGTCTCCAGATTTTAAGAGCGAACACCACCGCACCCAATTCCAGGTCGTGGGTGGTATAATTTTTCTCATGCTTCTTCAACTGTCTTGACGCATATGCTATCACCTTGCCCCGCTGCATCAGCACGCACCCAAAACCTTGTTTTAATGCATCACAATAGACCTTAAAGTCATCGGGTCCATTGGGAGTGCTAACACAGGAGCATTGCATAGTTTCTCCTTCAGAATTTGGAAAGCTTCATCTTGCTTATCGCCCCACACATACGTCTTATTCTTTTGAGTCAACATGGTGAGGGGCTTGGCGATCTTGGAGAAATTCTCAATAAATCTCCGGTAGTAACCCGCCAATCCTAAAAATGAACGGATTTCAGTTGACGATTCAGGAGTCTTCCAGTTCTTGACAGACTCAACCTTGCTAGGATCCACGTGGATACCGTCACGGTTGACCACATGTCCTAGGAACTGGACTTCTTGTAACCAAAATTCGCACTTTGAAAATTTGGCGTACAACTTCTCCTTCTTGAGTAAGTCCAAAATCGTCTTCAGGTGGGCTTCATGCTCTTCTTCTGACTTTGAGTAGATTAAGATGTCGTCAATGAACACAATTACGAATTTGTCCAAATACGGCTTGCAGACGCGGTTCATTAAGTCCATAAATATTGCTGGCGCGTTTGTCAGTCCAAATGGCATGACTGTGAACTCAAAGTGCCCATATCGGGTTCTAAACGCGGTCTTCGGTATATCTTCCTCTCGGACTCTCAACTGATGATATCCTGAGCGAAGATCTATCTTTGAGAAACAACACGCACCTTGTAATTGGTCAAACAAGTCATCAATTCTGGGGAGAGGGTAACGGTTCTTTATAGTCAACTTGTTTAGTTCCCTGTAGTCAATACACATTCTCATCGAACCGTCTTTCTTCTTGACAAAGAGCACGGGTGCTCCCCATGGTGAGTGACTTGGTCGAATAAAACCCTTCTCTTGAAGTTCTTTAAGCTGGTTTGACAATTCTAACATTTCTGAAGGGGCTAACCGGTATGGAGATCTAACAACTGGCGATGCGCCTGGAATCAGATCAATGCGAAATTCTATCTCTCGCACAAGAGGTAAACCTAACAGATCGTCTGGAAATACCTCAGGGAAGTCTCGGACAACACGTATGTCATCAAGCTTTTTCTCATCAGCCTTGATACATGCAAGTGAACGAAGATCCTTTTCCGGCCTCTCGCCTTGAACTTCAAGAATCTTGCCATTCGGAAGAGGAATACGGACAATCTTCTCATAACAATCGATGAGAGCTCGGTGGTATGCCAACCAATCCATTCCAATGATAACATCAAAACTTCCTAGCCGGGTTGGCAACAAGTCTATTTTGAACACGTGATTTAACAAGACTAAGGTGCAACTACGTAAAATGGTATTGGTGCTAACGACTTTTCCGTCTGCTAACTCTACTTCGTAGCTAGTGTTTAGAGTGGCAGGGGCAATATTAATAAAAGGGGTAAACACAGAAGATACAAAACTCTTCTCAGCACCCGAATCAAAGAGAATACAAGCGTAGTGATCATTAAGAAGAAATGTACATGTGATCACATTCGGATTCTGCTGTGGATTTTCAACCATCATGTAAGCTCTCCCACGAGCTCCATCATTCTGCTGGTTCTCTGCTTTCGGACACTTATCCTTGAAATGTCCTTTCTTACCACACCCGAAACATGTCACATTCTGCAGGAAGTCATTACCTGCACCCTGAAGCCTAACTCTACAATCCTTCTCCATGACCTAATCTTTGACATCTATGGCACTTTTGAGGACACGGTCCATGATGATGTAAGTTGCACCGGTTGCATTTTGGTAAATTTCCAGCATAAATCTTTCCTCCAGCTGGGGCTGCAGCATATGCCCTGACAGTTTCTGGTCTCCTGTTTTGTTGCTGGTGATGATTGTTGTTTCGGTTGCGGTTATTGTTGTTGTTGTGGTTATTGTTGTTGTTGTGGTTATTGTTGTTGTTGTGTTGTTTGTTTTGAATTATGTTTATTGTTGTTGTGTTGTCCTGGTTGTCTTCCCATTTCCTCTTATTGCTTTCCCCAATTCTTGCAGCCCTACCCTGAACTGATTGCTTGACCAGTTTACGGGCCATGTTGATTGCCTCATGCAGATTTGTAGGTTTTGAAGAAGTGATATTTCCTTTGATTCTTTCAGGAAAACCACGAACATACTTCTCAATCTTCTTCTTTTCAGTGGGCACCAATTCAGGACACATCAAGGCCAGCTCATGGAAACGATTGTTGTATGCCTCGATGTCATCTCCTTTCAGAGTCAGAGTCCAAAGCTCTTGTTCCATCCTTTGGATTTTAGTTGCTGGGCAGTATTCAGTGGTCATCATAGCTTTCACGTTGCTCCAGGGGATCTGATTAGCATTAGCAAGTCCCAAAGTCTGAACATTTCCGTTCCACCAGGTTAGAGCACGACCCTCGAACGTGCACATAGCAAACTTCACTTTGTCATCTTCAGCACATTTGCAAATTTCAAACACTTGCTCCATCTTTTCGAACCAACGTTTCAGTCCGACTACACCTTTAGTCCCCTTGAAAGAGCGAGGCTTGCCATTCATAAATGTCTTATACGAACATCCATGCATCTCTGGTACAACAGTTCCTCCAGTATTTGTTGATCCGGACCCACCAGCATTGTTTGAGTCAGCTCTAGTCTTTTCTTACTTTTCAATGGCTTTGGCCACACGCTTTTCCACTATCTTCCTAACAAATTTCTTCTTAAATCTCCTGGGCGGCATGATTCTGGCAACACAAGTACACAATTCATTGAGAATTTGTAAAGGTATGCAGAGTCATGACACATAATAAATAACGGAGAATGATAAAAATAATCATAAATTAATCAGGATAGTCGATATTTATATAACTGGTCGATAGAAATAGATATTGATATGTCAAAAGATAGACGTAAGAGATCGAATTTAAACCAAGTATTATATATATAAGATTATATATAATGCAATAATAACAATCGGAAAAGTAAGTAAGAATCAGAAAATACGCGCGCGTGGATATCGGATAGCGATGAAGGATTTTGTATTTAAAAATGAAAGAAAAGAAAAACCTTTAAACTTTGTGGTTATAGACTAGGTTTTGAAAATGACCCAGATTCCTATAACCTTGGCTCTGGTACCATCTGTAACACCCCCAAAATAGGTAGCAGCGGAATGGTAACAATGGGGTGCTACGTCAAAGTACAACAATCAAGATATAGGAAACGACCTTAAATGGACGTTTTAAGATAAGATTTCATTCGATGCCATAGCAAAATATCAGAGTTCATACATTAGGTCCCATAAGTTTTAAAAGTCATAAACATTCTTAATTAAACAAAAGCTTCATAATACCAAAAGATGACTTAAGTTTTTAAAGATAATAAAAGTTGCATTGAATATAGATAAAACACAGAATCCGTCTTCATTGATATCCGTCACGGCTCCCCTCCAATCTTCATACCCTAGGACCTGAAATTACATGCTAAAAGTCAACACAAAGGTTGAGTGAAATCATAGGTTTATCGGTAAAAAGGGTGGACCACAAGATCGAAGTAATAGTAGACTCTGAAACACATTCAGAAGTCCAAAACATTTATTATTGCACTAAGCTCATGACACCGAAGCCTTAACTAGATTTGTGCCCCAATCAGAAAATAGGATGCTTGCCAACACCCTAACATCTCTCAATGTTAAATGCACCCGATCAAACTAGTGACCCAAGTAAGGGTGGGGATTGTTAGTCCCGATAGATCTATCCATAACACCAGCGCTCACTATAATAGCAATTAACGGTTCATGATAAATAGGGACTTCACGGCAATAAGGTAACTTAGGCATTAATAATCAGGCAGTAATCTGGATAGCATACACTTTGAAAAACACTTGTGTCCAATAGTAAAACAAGCAATGTAATTCACCCCGTAGATTTTGTAAAACAATTGTAGAAAAAGGGGGCTATGAACTCACCTTGAGTGAATGGAAATCAACAAGTATTCAAAATAGAAAATGCGTCACGAAGGAATCCGAAGGCAACCTAATCCAATATAGGTCGTATAAGTACTAAACACTTTGATTATTTATAGGTCGTATAGCTCATCATACTATCGTTCGGGCTATCATAATTAAGAGGTCGTGTAGTGAACGTATGAGGAGCTAGGACACTTTAAATCGTAAATCCAACAACTCGTCGATACGCCACCCCGAAGAGGCCTCATTATGAAACTCCCTAGTAATATAGTACTTTGATTAACTAATACCACATATAATTCTATATAGCTACATCACCATCTAATCGTTTTAGTGAAATCATATTTATAAAGTAAAAACGTTTATAAGTATACTTTAGTAAAACTGGCGTAACTTTCTCGTTTTAAGTCCGTTTCTTTCGTTTCTTACGTCCACGCCTTCGTATTAAGACGAGTTATCAAAATATAACATTTTCAAAATTTGAGTTTTTCTGATGAATAGTGATTTTACTGTTCATAACAGTTATATATTTATTTTTATAGATTTAGTTATCGTAAATCTCGTAAATGTCGTAACTTATTCGTTTTAACTCCGTTTTTAGCGATTCTTTCGAGTACGTTCTCGTATTTAAAAGTTTTATCATATTAATGATGTTTTAAAAATATAAGTTTCTGTGGTGAATAGTAATTTTTATAAAAATAGTTTTATAAAAGTATATATGTAACGTAAACTTGAAATCGTCGTATCTTTTTCGTTATAAATAGGTTTTTCGAGTTTTTTTTATCATTTTGGAATCGTCATGAGGTGTATTATCTTTATAAGATGTAAAACCTACTGTCTAAAACACGAATTAAAATAGCCCACAAATGTCTTTAATCTCACATGAAATCATAAACTTTCCTTAATTAACTTTTAATCACTAGTTTATACTTAAACATTTTTACTTAAACCAACATGTTAACATACTTATAATCTCATTATTCTATGATATTACCAATCACATATCATACGAAAAAGTGTACAAAATCAAAATCACAAGTAAGTTATCCATTTAACATGTTAAAAACCCTAAATGGTGATTTAGTTATATAGAACATGTAAACACATAAAAATGATAAAAGTAAAGACATAAAGGTTTATAGATAACCTTATAGTGATGTATGATGATGAGAAATATGATCTAAACCCTTGTTTAGATTTTAACCCAAGCTTGCAAGATTTGAAACTCTAATCCAACTAGAAACCCTGATCTTGAAATTACTTGATTAAATCTTACAAATGCTTAGCCAACCCTTCAAAACATAATAGATCATGTTCACCAATCACAAATAAGATAAGTACATAAAACATTTTCTTTTAATAAAAAACATGGGCCCACTTATTCATTAACTCTCACAATAAGACTAACATGATGAATCATGTTTGACCATAACTTGAGAGGATCTTGATCCTAAGTTATCACAGGAAGGATGTGTGTATGCTTGTATGGTCTTAGAAAATCAAGCTATGGTTTATATAAATGCGGTGTTTGTAGCCGTGGCCTAAAGGGAGGGAGGAAGAGAGGTTTTTGTGAAATTTTAGCTAAGGAAAGTGTATGTGTTAATTACTTACACCGGTGTATGTATTATATACATAAGGACTAGTCAAGGAAACATTTTGAGGGTTTCATGGAGTCTTGGTCAAGACACTAGTGAAGTTAGTAAGAAAAATATCTATATGTTCCTAAAAGATGAGAACATCTCACAAAATTAAGGAAATGTGTTTTCAAACTTGATATTTCTTTGTTCTTCTAGCTCCATATCCGGCCATGTATGCCTATATGTGACGATATTTAATAAATTTTAGGTATTAGATATAAAAGTGGGTATTTGTTGAAGCGTAGAAATGTTTTGGTGCTTCCGGGTATGCCTAAATGTATTTAATTGCGAAACGTAAACGTTTTACGCAACCAATAAAAATAAAATATAAAAAGTTGATTATTACTTTCTTAAAAATAATATATTGCTTGTTTGACGAAAACTTTAATTCGTTTGGTGTCCGTTTACGCTAATTGTTGATTTTTAGTTTACGCGATTTAACTATATATAATAAGAATTAAAAGTAAACGCGTACTAAAAAAATAATTAGTAAAAATAGATGACGTCGTAAATGACCTGAAAATACAGAATGTTACACTTTTGCTACTGGGACACTTCTCAATCTTACAACCGGTGCTTGAAACATGGACACAGGTGCGAGTTCTCACTTAAATAACTCGGTTGCTAGTCTTAGTACCGTTTTTAATTCGTGTATGTTTCCAACTGTTTCAGTTGGTGACGGTCATTCTATACCCGTCACTAATACGGTCCATAGTATTTTGCAACTCCCTTTAAATCTCTTCACTTAAATAATGTTCTTATCACCCCTCATATTGTTAAGAATTTAATATATGTTCGTCAATTGTTCTTGACAATAATTGCACTATCGAATTCGATGCGTTTGGTTTTTCCGTCAAGGATTTCCTGACGCGTCGGGTGCTTCTCCGCTGTGACAGCACGTGGGATATTTACCCAGTCACGGCTCCATATCCTATCCCTCATGCTTTCCTTGTTAGTCAGCATACGTGGCATCAACGTCTTGGACATCCAGGGGGTAAAGTGTTGCGTCGTCTTGTTTCTTCTAATTTTATTTCGTATAATAAAAAGAAGCCTCACGTTCTTTGTCATGCTTGTCAGCTTGGCAAACACGTGAGACTTCCCTTTGTTAGCTATAGTACCGTGATTAGCTCTTGTTTTGACATTATTCACTCGGATGTGTGGACTTCACCCATTCCGAGTCTTTCAGGTTTTAAATATTATGTCTTGTTTTTAGATCATTATTCTCAGTTTGTTTGGGTTTATCCTTTGGTAAATAAATCTGATGTTATGTCCAAATTTGTGTTATTTCATAATTATGTCCGCACTCAATTTAAGTGTGAAATCAAGTCATTCCAATGTGATCATGGTGGTGAATTTGACAACCGTCACCTACACACCCTTTTTGCCCAAAATGGAATTCAGTTTCGCTTTTCGTGTCCTCAAATCTCTCAACAGAATGGAAAGTCTGAACGAATGGTACATACAATTAATAACCTCATTCGCACCCTCCTTTTCAAAGCAAACCATCCACCAACTTTTTGGGTCAAAGCTCTTAATACGGCCACACATTTACTAAATATCTTACCATCAACTGATATTGCTAATGACATTCCCTACACCCGTTTATATGGCAAAGATCCCAACTATACCCTTTTACGTAATTTTTAGATGTTTATGCTACCCTCACCTTTATCCATCTCACAACTTTGAACCACGTGCAACACCCTCCATTTTTTTAGGATATGCCCCTTATCATCGAGGGTATCGTTGCCTTGACCTACACACCAACAAAATAATTATTTCACATCATGTCACTTTTGATAAAACTGTGTTTCCTTACGGATCCACCATACCAAAATCCACTTCCGCCTATACCTTTTTAGACGATACCTTTGATCTAGACCTCATTGTTCCAAAACCTACCCTTACCACACCCACTATTGGAAAAACTGATCCATTACCACACCAATAAACTCCAACCGAACATGCTGCCCAATAGTCCCCTATCGAGGCCCAACAAACACATGCTTCCTCATCTTCATCCCAACTTCATTCACCATTCCAACAACCATCCCTCGTGGCCCAACATACACCAGTTCAGCTTCAATTCTTACCTACGACTGTACTGCACTTACTAGGGGTGTTCAAAAAAACCGTGAAACCGACGAACCGAGCCGAACCGCTCAATCCGAAACCGAAAAAACCCGAAACCGAAGAAACCGAAACCGAAAAAAACCGAAACCGAAAAAACCCGCTTATAATGGTTCGGTTTCGGTTTTTACTTTTAGATATCCGCGGTTAACCGAACCGAACCGTGCATATTATACATGATTATTTTCTAACTAATATTCAAATAATTGTACAAGTATTAACCGATTATTGCAATACTTTTATTGTATAACGACTTTTTCGCTCGTAAAGTAAACATTTGTAAAAATCTATGTGTGAAAATTGATTAATGTGATCGTAATCTATAACGTCGAGTAATATTTTTTGTTAATACGTTATATATGAATATTTGAATGCAATTATTGTAACGAAATACTTAAGTTTTATATGACTTTTAAATTCAACGTCATTTAATTTTACTAGAAATACATTTTATGTTCTAGACTATGTTATTTTTTATACGGTTAAACTCTATTAAACGTCAAAAATGGTTAACCGTGACCCGAACCGCGGGTAACCGCTCACTTCGGGTACCCGCATGTCCGGTTACCCGCCTAGTACGGTTCGGCGACGGATAGTAAAATTAATTACCCGCCCCGCAACGGATAGTTTAAATCTTCCAACTAACCGAACCGAACCGCCCCGTGAACACCCCTACAAACCACAACAGTGTCAGACCACCATGCACCCGCTATAGTCCAAAATCCCGCGGTTAACCCAAACCCTGAATCGGTTCACCTCATAGTCACACGTTTCTGTGTCAGGACTAACCGTCCCACTGAGCGTCTCAATTTACATGTGTCTTTGGTTTCACATTTACCAAAATCTTATCGTGATGCGTTTAGTGACCCAGACTGGCAAAATGCAATGCTTGATAAGTATCATGCGCTTATTAAAAACAAAACTTAGACTTTAGTACCTAGACCATCGGATACCAATATTGTGTGTTGTATGTGGCTTTTTCGTCATAAGTATCTGGCAGATGGCACGCTTAGTCGCTACAAGGCTCGTCTTGTGGCGAACGGTAGTACACAGTTAGAAGGGGTTGATGTTGATGAGACTTTTAGTCCGGTTGTTAAGCCGGGTACTATTCGGACTGTCCTTAGTTTAGCTACTTCTCGACATTGGTCGATTCATCAACTCGATGTCAAGAATGCTTTTTTACATGGTGATCTTTCTGAGACAATTTATATGCATCAACCTTCTGGATTCCGTGATTCTGTTCATCCGGATTATATGTGTTTATTACAACGTTCTCTCTATGGGCTAAAAAAGGCCCCCGAGCTTGGTTTCAGCGTTTTGCATCTTATATTACTCATGTTGGCTTTTCTCATAGTCGTTGTGACTCCTCCTTATTTATCGACAGACAGGGGACCGATACCGCTTACTTGTTATTATATGTTGATGATATTGTTCTCACCGCTTCTTCTGAGATTTTGTTACAGCAGATTATTAGATCACTACATCAGGAGTTCGCTATGACAGATCTGGGTTCGCTCAATTATTTTTTAGGTATATCTGTTACACGTGATTATTCTTCAGGATTGTTTTATCTCAAAAGAAATATGTTGTTGAGATTCTTGACAGGGCGCATATGGTTAATTGTAATCCCAGTCGGACTCCTATTGATACAGAGTCTAAACTGGGAAGTGATGGTGATCCGGCTACTGACCCGACTTTGTATCGGAGTCTTGCGGGTTCTCTATAGTACCTCACATTTACTCGACCAAATATTTCTTATGCAGTTCAGCAGGTGTGTCTTTATATGCATGATCCCGGGAGCCTCATTTTTTGGCTCTTAAGTAGATCTTGCGGTATGTTCGTGGTACTTTGGATTATGGGTTGCAGTTGTTTTCATCCTTGACTACAGATTTGGTTGCTTATTCATATGCAGATTGGGCTGGCTGTCCTACTACTAGACGTTCGACTTCAGGTTACTGTGTTTTCCTTGGCAACAACTTACTCTCTTGGTCCTCTAAGCGTCAGCTGACGCTTTCTCGTTCCAGTGATGAGGCAGAGTATCATGGTGTTACCAATGTTGTTGCCGAGACTTGTTGGCTACGCAATTTACTGCGTGAGTTGCACACTCCTTTATCTTCCGCTACGCTCGTCTACTGTGACAATGTCAGTGCTGTTTATTTATCATGTAATCTGGTTCAGCATCAGCGTACGAAGCACATTGAGATTGATATTCACTTTGTTCGTGATTTGGTTGCTGCTGGTCAGGTTCGGGTTCTTCATGTTCTTTCTCGTTATCAGTTTGCGGATATTTTCACTAAAGGTTTGCCTTCTGCTTTATTTGAGGAGTTTAGGTCTAGTTTGAGTGTCCGGAGTCCTTTCGCTCAAACTGCGGGGGAGTGTTAGCCTGTATGTTTTGTATAGCCCGTTATTTAGTTAGTATATTCTTGTGTCGGGCTCAAGCCCAAGTCTAGAAGGTTCTTTGTAACATTTATATTGGATCGTTGGTTTATGGAATGGAGAAGACCGATTATCACAATCTCACAATAAGAAGCATTAAGATTTTCTTGAAATATTAACTAAGATTCTTCAGTAGTTACTAAATTATTATTAAGTGTATATTTTATTCTTTAGTGAGTCTCAATTTATTTTTTTAATTCTTCATACCAATTTAATATATTTTATTCTTCGATGAGTCCTAATTTTAAACAATTAATGCTTTTTTTATCATTGCCCCTAAGGCATACCTTAGAAAGTGTTGGAACGTCAATCCACAGTGACCCGTTTTGACTTGGTACCCAACTCGCTGCACTTCAAATTTAGTTTGCTGACTCTCGGGTATTGCAACTCATACCTCTAAGTTCTATAAAGCAAGAATTGTACAGCCAGAAGCATTTGTAATACATGATACAAAAATGAGTATGCGTGTTAGGAAAAAAAATTATTTGCATGGAGCGCCTCATATTTTCGAGAATGATAACAAATTAATAACAAAGTATATATATAAAATAAACACCTTTAAATTATTATAAAAATAGAGTTAACTACTTTCTCCGTTTCAAAATTATTGTCTCCTATTGACTTTTTAAGTCTTTTTTCTCTAATTTTGACCTTAAATATTTTTGTTTGTGTTATACTAGACGAGTACCTGTGCAGAGCACTGGTAATTCTAGCTGCAGATAATTAACAATATGCGATATTATGGTAAATATTTCTTATAACATTCAAAATAAGCGTTTTTCTAACAAAAATATAAAAAATATCTGCAGAAAGTA
>BQNB010057049.1:0-35451 GCA_026074375.1 Tanacetum coccineum
GGCAGAAAAGTTGCGGTTTGGCAGACACTTGCGGTTTAGCAGAAACTTGCGGTTTGGCAGTTGCGGTTTGGCAAAAACTTGCGGTTTGAGCTCTCAAAGTTGCGGTTTGATATCAAAATTGTGCAATTTGGCACAAGATAAAACTGCGGTTTCTCAAACACAAAGTTGCGGTTTGTCAACTTCACTTCCGCGGTTTGACAAAATTTGACTAATCAACTTAGGCAGTTTGACCTCAACCATTAGGCAGTTTGACTTGTCAACTTATGCAGTTTGACTTGTCTACACATGCAGTTTGACCTAGCCAACTTACGCAGTTTGACCTCTCCATTGGGCGGGTTGACTTAGTCAACTTCTACAGTTTGACTACACTCTTAGAGTAGTTTGACTTGTCAACTTATGCAGTTTGACTTATCAACTTATGCAGTTTGACTAGTCAACACATGTGGTTTGATCAATTAACCTTCAAAGTCAAATTCATTTACATCGCAAGCCCTTATTCCACGATTATACTTTCATGACAACGCTATCTAGACAATGTTTACCCGTTAACAAAAATTCATTAAAACATTTGTCCTAGATTAACAACATTTAATCTAAAACATAACGCTTAATGCTAAAACAATCCTATAACATTAAAGATTCACTAAAAAGTCAAAACGGCTATGGATTCGGATTAAAATGACAAGTGATCACGAAGTTGATTTGGTATCCCTTATTTGAGATTGAAGTGGGTTTCACAAAGGCGTCTACTTATTTCATCATCAAGACTTCCTTCTACTTTCTGCCCCTTATCTTCAAACCTAATCTATCGATTGATGACTTGCTTGAACGCATATAGCTTATGATTGAGACTTAGATTATCTAGTTATACCTGATGTAAGGAGTTACATTGTAGTACTCACAGGTTATAACTATCACTTAAAGGAGTTACATTGTAGTGCTCAGTGTCACACACAGATACAGATGTGGATAGTGTCAAGAGGTGTGGTACTTCTAATACTTATGATGTTGGATAGGGTACTTAAAGATTTAATCTTGTACCGTTCTTCTATCAACAACAGTGCAAGCTTAAGTAACAAATTTGAGAGATTTTACTTCATTTTCAAGTTTGGTATATCGGGTTCACTTCACCATGTGGGCACAACAAATAGCTGACAGAATACGAGGTTTAAATTAGCCAGAGAGTTTAAAGGTTGAGATGTAATCAGCAATTCTCACAGGATCTTACTGTGGTATTATAAGACAATGGTACTTCATAGTCTAAGCAAAATTTTAAAAGTTCTTCAACGACATTCATAATTTTTCAAAATTTGGGCTTATGACAAGAACTTCTCGAGTATATGGACGTACACGACAATGATGCTTCTAAGAGTTCGCAACCATCAGGGGGGAAAATCGTGTACGTAGTATGGTTTTTCGGGTCAATAAAGAAGAGTTATAGGCATATAAACTATTAGTTTGGAAGATTCGTACAATGTATACTTTGTTCAACTTCCAGGGGGAAGTAGTATATTCTATTTCACTTAGCATGGTTTATGTTAAATATTATGCATACGTGAGAAGAATTATTGTTGATTTCTTGCATGTACCCCCGAACGAATATTCACCAAGACCTAATGACAAGTAGCAGTAGTATTTGTGTGGTTTTTCTTCTACAAAATTCCGTTGTGCACGTTAATGACAAATAGAAGATTGTTCAAGCTACATTAAAGATTCAGATTCTGCTCAAGATAGGGATGTTGGTTTGGGAGAAACTGATTTAGAAACTTCGCTAAAGAGGAGTCTATGAAGAAAGCTTTTTGAGACATGTTGCATGGATTGGGGGAAGTTAATCCAACTCATACATTCTAGAATGGTTCCCGAACAAGTAAAGACACCGAAGATCCAAGCTGGAGTACAAGTAGCAAGACCAGAAGATGCAGAAGACATCTTCAGCATTAAAAGACTTTATTTATGTTGTATTTGTACTTGTTAGGAACATTGTAAGTAATTTTTTATGTCCGTATATTAGGGGGAAGATTGTTAGCCTTAAAATATGTCGACTAATACAGAATTACACTAGATAATGTAAGGTGTGACACGTAGGGATTAATAATGACAAGTTAGGATAGTTATGTGTCACATGCCCTATAAATACTAATGTGTCATTGTGTGGTGTTTATTTATGATAGTTCAAGTTTTAAATTTATATTTTGCTGACTTAACGAAAAACAACACTTTAACGGGCTGTGTACCCGATCGGTGGTAGATTCGTGGTAAGTAAGGTGTCAAACACTTGAAGCGAGGTTAAATCTCTTAATTTATTTATATTTTGGTTATCTAATTCTATGTTAATTATAATCTAAGTCAAATCTATGCTAATTCTATGTTAGTTCTAATCCTAATTCTAATAGGTAAAAGGGGGGTTTCAGCCTGAGAGACTGGCACGGGTTTGTTTGGTGACTACAATCAATTCAAGACACTTTAACCCATGCAAGCAAATTAACAGAAGATAAAAGATCGGTCGAGCCTTATGATAGAAAATTGTATTAGCCATTATTAATCCGATTAGAAAGTAGGTTTGTTTATTTAGTGCAATGATTACTTATCTCGAAGAGGCATATCATTCTTAGACTTAGGCGGTACTTCATCCTAAGACCTAGACACATTAATTCTGTCACAATAAAAGCATCCTCATAAAGCATCCTTATTACTTGATTATAATCTATCTTAGGGATTAAAGCAATGGTGATCTTGTTAAACCCTATCTCATAAAGACTTTACCCACTTACTGCTTAGTGGCAATTTATACTCTAGTAGTCCACTTATCTAACTATGCAATGGAATCGGAACATTACTTGTTGAATTATCTAGATTCATCTACTAGTCAACATGTTCAATAAACCAAAGGCAATTTTTTTAACTAGTTAAGCCAAAAGTGTATCCTTAGCACGATTTTAGAAGGACAATACTTGTGATGCTATGATTCTAGATGTATAAATCACTATTTAGAGAGTTATCTCGGCATCTAGATTACTTTGTCCGTATCACTAGATCCAGTTGAAAGATAAGTTGCATACAAAAGCACGTAAACAAGTATGAATTGATAAACATAAACAAGCATCCAACGATAAATTAAGCAATCGAGATATAAACAAAACCAAACATTCAAATCTTGATAATAATGGCTAATACCCGAAGGTATTAGCCTTCAAACATCATAATTAATACAAGAGTAATTGTTTTAGCCAAGGTAAACTAACCGAGTTAATGAATGATACCAAAAACTGAACGATTACAAAAGTATAAGAAATTACACGTTGTCTTCTATGGATTGGAATGCGTTGCAAGACCTCTTCTGCTCTTTTCCTCCTCTAAAAATCGACTTTTATGGTTTAGGTATCGAGAATATGACTTAGCACACTTAAAACTTGTTTTTTGAGTTTTATATTTATAGGGTCTGGAAATCGGTTCGATACGGCATATCCAAGGGATTGGATACGGCGTATTGGAGTTTCTTGGAGTAGGGACCACGTTTGATATCTTCTAGAATATTCACATACTATATCTTTAATACATCGTATTGACTTCATCTGGATACGGCGTATTGAGCTGGTTTCCTTGGTGGTCTTTGGTGAGTGCAGGCACGGATACGCCATATGTTCCTTAATGGATACGGCGTATTGGTCTTTAGAATAGTAATCTTCAAAATATTTTCATTTAAGCTCTAAAATGTGCGCCTTTTGCTAATATTCACAAAGTACTCCATAATTACTGCAATTCTCAAATATTAACGATTAAGTAATAATTCTTTGCAATTATTATATAAAATAGGTTAAATACATAGGATAAATGATGCTATAAAATAGATGTTATTTGATGTCATCAAATATCCCCCCACTTGAATCCTACTTTTCCTCAAGTAGCCTTTAGAAGTCTATAAAAAATGTATCCCTAAGGATATTTTCCGTTAAAGCATTTATTTCATCTATTACAAGTACACAACCAAACACCTCACGAAATAGGAAGATGAAAACACTGAAATAACTTAACTAATCTATGTGGTAACATATAACTAATTCGCTCAATTGCTCGGTAGTGACGAGCATTCTATCATAAGCTTGGCAAGGATACACATCTCCACCGCTAAAGCTAAGGAGTAATAAGTTTATAAAGGCAAATATGGGTTTGTATGAGAAGGCTTAGGGTTGATTACTCTAACTAATCTTTATCGATACCAGTATTCCAGGATGACGATAAATACCACATATATACACCTGTAACGACTGAATAGACGCAAGTGACTGCTCACTCCTACCTTGAATAAGATGAAGAGTAGGAATAGTAGAGTAATATAGGGTATGGATCTTCTAACTTTTACCAATAGTAATAAACCAACAAGGCAGCTGAGACATGCATACATGGCCGTAACAACGGAATAGACATGCACGCTCGATCACATCCTCATTCACGTAAAACCCATGGTTAATGATTAGGAAAGGGAATTAAATTGTTGTTAAAAAAATTATGAAACAAATAGATTAAGTCTAAAATACAAGTTGCTAGACACTTTTTTCCAACCGTTACCATGATAAAGACACAACTATTTACAACGTCTTGATCATAGATCAAAAACAACAACCTAAGTTGGCGTTCCCATAACGGTCAACTTCCCAACTCCATTAATACATCGTTAATTAACTTTCTTATCCAAATACATGGCGTATCCATTCACCAGATTAATATTGGCTTATATTCACATCAGATTAAATACGGCGTATTCGATCATCGATATAGATAAACAATAGCTGGTTTTTCGCATTTGAATTCCATATATATCTGTGGTTTCCTTCCTCCCGAGCCTATCATAATGATTGTTTTATATCCTCTGATATTCAGGTAGTGGCGAAATAGGACAAGGAGTTCAACAAAAGAACTATTATTAACAAACACCATTTCAAAATCCGGAACGAGACTTTCGCGCACCTTGAATCATTTTCAAGACACTAAGTCTTGATGAATTAAGAATTGCCTGGAATGCTATTTCCGATCTATTTTCTGACCAAGTAGAAGAAAATGTCAGAGAAGGAAGTTATGGAAGAAACAATGACGGAGAAAACCAAGAACAGCTACATGTTGAGGCAAGAACACGACAGTCTATGGAGCGGGTGTTTAACTATGTGGTCCCTAAAAATTGAGAGGACAAGCGATCACTTCGAACTAAAAGGACCTATTTCACAAGGAACACTGACAACATCTTCAGGATGGTTGGAACATGAAGTGATGCAGACGGTAACACTATTACAAAGGTTCTTGAGATCGTCGATTTAATTCCATAAATCCCTAATAGTAACACAATACCAAGTAAATGTTTTGAAGCCTATCCCTATGGTTCCCACTAACTAGAGCCGCGAGTCGTGTACTAAAAAACAAACCAATACTGGTTCAAATTACAACTTGGCGGTCTATGTAAAGACAAAATTTCTTTCTAAATACAGAATATTTTCCCACCTTCTCGTACTGCAAAAGAAAATGGAGGAGATCAACAACTAACAACAAGAACCAGTTATGAAACCTTTTAACCAAAGCATTGAAGAGAGATATAAAGAACTCTATGATGAAGTGGTCCCTACAGCGCTAATAATTCACAAGAAGCAGAGGTAATCTTGTTTTAATATTGGATGGAAGTTTCAAACTCGACAAATTCTTGATTCAAAGGTGTCCATAACCAGTTAAGACAGTTTGCCGATGTAAAAGTAACCATTCAAGAAATGACAAAATTCCTCAAAAAAGGCACAAATGGAACACTCTAGGACAAGTGGCAAAGCCATCCAAGCACAGTAAAAATCAATAATATTGGAAGAGAAATCAAGAAGTTTAATGGAAATATTGTAATGAGAGAGTGCGCGTTAAACTATATGGTGAACACGTGTAAATAACCGTCCACTACAAACCAAAGATTGCCCACCCTTCAGAAAAAAATTAAATTAAATTTAATAAGGAAAAACCCTTAGAAAAACTTACTACACTCAATTTTGGTGCAGCCTTTTCAAGGAAGGGGGATATAGAGCAGGCAGCTCCGGGAATGCTACCAAGAGGAACAACACGAAACCCTTCGTAAACGCAGAACGAAGACAATCAATGGAAAATCAATGTGCAAGTTTAATGAGTGACATCGACAAAAAGACATGAGAAGAAAACTCCGAACATGATTAAAGAGTATCCGAGCTTCAACGCACGTGGGGGGTGCAAAACCAAAAAGACTCAGAAATAGGAGTTGTCGATCAAAACTTTAGAGATTCAAATCGGGCAAATGAGCAAGGTACAACAGTGGAGAGGTGAAATGATAGGAGGTTTTACCTGTGCCTCTTGTCTCTCCTAATGCAGGTAAACCACCGGCGAGAGGATCATGTCAAGTCACGACTTGACTAAGCTTTATTTTGAAGTTGACATGACTCCAATTACGTCAATCGAGAATCAGACTCCCAATTCGCCGTATTGTGACCAGGAAAAACAATAAACGATGTTCCCGAACAAGAGATTGAAGGGGGTCAAGACAGCGACAATCTCCATTTTCCAAGTGTCTCTTGGATGATACTACTATGAATGAAAAGAAAGGGATCGTATGTACAGGCAAATATCTTTGGAAGCTAACTCTCTCTTATGGAGCTTCACGTATCGATAACCAGTCCATACCCCAGAAAAGGGAGGAAGGAGACCCAGAGTGGAGTTTCCGTTTAACATTGCTATCATTAATAATGTTTGGCATTGTGTGATAATATCCCTTGCTTGACTTAGGACTGAGTGTAAGTGTACATGCGCTCACTCAACTACCTTAAAAACTTAGTAATAGAGTCGAATTAGCTCACACTAATTAATACAGTTAATTAGCGGATAGGACAAGTCAAATATCCAAAAGGAATTGCAGAAAAAACGTACTAGTAGGAATTTGGTAAATTTGTTTTCCTCGTAGACATTATAACTTCTAGATATGACCCTAGTGATATCAGAATGAGTGCCCTTGGAATGGACCTTGGAAGAACCATTTTTTGTCTACGCCATAAGCTAAGGATTATATTAAAAGTGTTAAACCTGCTAGTAGTTTGATTAGGAGAGTCTACATGTTAAGCTTAAGAGAACAAATGGAACTTGATTTAGAAGCTAGGCTAATAGGAGAGACTTTGGTGTTAAATAGATCGAAGGACCCTTTATATGGAGATTACATAGAACTAACAATACTAATGGACCATTCAAGAGCTTAGGAGAGATCAATGTTGACGATTTAATGCCTCACCAATGAGAAGGTGAGGTACTGAGGAGGTTAAAGCCTATGAATATTAAATAAAAATGATTAGCAAAATTTTTGGATACCCTAGCAATTATGACCAAGATGAAAAGATCCGTATTGATTGTGCCTACAACTTAAAGTTTTCATGCATGATAGGATTTGAGTTTTTGCACGGCCAATATTATTCACCCTAAGATTTGCCTATCAACAAGTCATGACAAAAAAAAGTGATTCATAACTCGATTATGAGAGGACACAATTAAATTTAGCGGGAGGAATGAATTATATACTCATGCTAAACATAACCAATTTTTATTTGGAGAAACTTTGTGTTCGGAGACTAATTTTTAAAGTTTAGAAGAGATGGATCCTTATCTCTGATGAGGATATGGGAGAAAGTAGTTGTTAGGAGGAAACCTTGTCGCAAGGTTACGTGTGTAAAAACAAAATGGGTATGGAAATCATTACTATCCAAAAAATAACAAAGAAAGTGTAGACCTTACCAAACAGGTGCGGTCAACATCCAAGGTTAAAACACTACAGGCGAGCGGGCGTTGACGCGCGAGGACTGGCTACAGAGAAATCCCACCCTTGACTGAAGGTGAACAGTGAACAAGATGTGATGAATATATAAATCTCACATACATGACCAAAAGCTAAAGATGGTTCTATAACAGATTTTTGAACTCTAGGACCTAACAGTTTATCCCGAGAACCAACAATGGATAGATGAAAGTCACCCCCCAGCCATACCCCCCCCCCCCCCCCCTCATAACGGGGGGCACGTTAGCGTGCAGATGAGATGGAAGGGAATCTAAAAAAGCTGGCGAGAAAAATCTAACTTAAAAGACAAAGCTGAAAGAACAAAGTGCTTTCGCCGGAGATACAACCGGACTGTATATATGATTTTATTCGATCTGTTTCAGCCAAGACATTAAAAACACGGCGTATCCCTCTATAATACCACATACGACGTATTGATTTCTGGACGTTTATCATTCCTTTACTTTATCTGCATTTTTAAAAACATGTATTGGTCAGAGAAATATTTGTCTATACGGCGATTCATAGCACAGAGAATAGCGGACGATATTTTGGCAGACTGACCCGCATAGAATACTTTTTACCGGGATTCCTCTATATGGCGTATTTGTAAACAACTCGTACTTAGTGGTCAAATATATTAAAACGTCGACTCTCATGACTTAATATTTTGTCTTGAATAATTTTTTGTGTTTTAAACTTGTAGCCGACATGGGTGAGAAATCATTATTTTTAGTTGATTTGCATGTCGTTGCTCAGATATTTAATCCGATTCAGACGTGTTAAAGAGATAAAAAAAGTCCATATTTTAGCTTCCAGTAACCTAAATATTTGTTTATTTTAGTATTTTAAACTGATTTTTCGTCGGCGGTATTTTTGTGAAACGCGTGTTAAAAATAGTACTAATAACACTTTTTTTAATACTTTACTTAGTGTTTGAAATCAAATATTGTAGGTAATAGAATGTTTAGAAAAATAAAATAATAAAAATATAAATGAAAAAAAAAAAAAGTAAAAAAAAAAAAAAAAAAAAAAAGAAAAAAGAGAAAAAAAGAAAAAAAAAATGGAAAAAAAATATTAAAAATAAATAATTGATAAAAAAAATAAACATATAGATACTAAGTATACAATAAGCCAACACGCCCTATTATCCTATCTAATTAGCCTCCCACAAATATCATAAACCAACACACACCCCACCCCCCCTTAAGTTGGTTATTAGGCATGTTTGACCAAACTATAAAAAGGTTTTACCGCTTTCTTTTGAAAATACATAGTAAAACATTTACCAAAATTTTTTGCCTGGTTTCTTTCTCCTCCCTGGCTCCCTGTTAGACGATCAGTAACCAAAAACCCTTACATCCACCATCTCGAAAATTGTTACCAAAACACTTCCAAGTCATTAAATCCCTTCTAAACTAAACCCTATTCCTTCTCCAACCAACAAATAAACATCGTGCATCAAGTCTATCGAGTGTTGTCTTTATTGGATTTTTTTTTAGATTTTTGATTAAAAGGGTTGTTTGATCTAGGATTAAAAGGTAATAGGATTAGGCAAGAGGGTTGATTGGGTAAACAAGATTTTGAAGTGAACATAAAATAATTTAAGTATTAGAGCATTGTAGATTTGGTCTTTGTGGTGTTCGACGGATGAATCAACGATAGCCCGAAGGGTTTGAATAGTGGTTGATTGTCTTGTGTTTTGCATTGTGTTGTAAGTCTTTCTATTATAATATTTATTTAATTTATTTGATTTTCATATATTATATGCATGTACTAGATTTTGTGTTGAGAATCCATGGGTGGTGTTGCATGTTAAGTTTTTAAGGTTGTTGATGTTTTAGGATGATTAGTAAATTGTTTAGGTACTTAAGAGGGTTGGGAATGATTGTGAAGCTTAAAAATGGTGTTTTGAAGGAGTTGAAAGATACTCATTAGGTGCAGAAAATTAGCGAGTTGATTTAGGTCGAGTCAAGTCATTTAAAACCAAATTTTAGCTAATAGTGTTAAGATAGAGGGTCGTCCGATATGACACGTTTCAATATAATGGCAGCGACCCTTCTATAACTCTCAAAAACGAACGTTTGGGCGTCCATATTAAAGTTGAGAAAAACAATAAAAATTTCAATCCTCTAGAATGTATATCGGGAAAAAAAATAAAGTTGCTGCAAGATAATCGAATGGGCATTTTCTTCCTTGTCTATCAAGTATTTGGGTTTCGAGTAAAACTACAAAAGATGATTAAAACGCTATTATTAACCTTTTTCGCTGATTTTAATTAATGATAAATTAGGAGGATATCAAAGTCTAAAACTCATTTGATACAAGTGGTTCAAAAGCTTAGGCTAGACAGTAATCGTGTGTGAGTTTGGCAAAACTCACCTAGGTGGGACTTTTAAAGACACGACGGCAAGCGTAATAATGGAGGTTGCCATCCCCGGTCATTAAAAGTGACTGATGGCCCATCAGATTTTGCGAAGGTGAGTTTGGCCATTTTGTGTGTCGAATTATGTGAGTGTAGTCTCACCTAGTGGCGTTATAAACAAAAGGTTGAGATCAGGCCTGCCTCTCTATTTGAATTTAATGTATGTTTAATTTAGTTGTGAGAGTGTGTGTAATTTCAGATGGATGGTAATAAAGATTTATATAAAGGTGGGTTATTTGGTTGTTTAATGAATTAGGCGAGTTTTAGTTTGTAGAGGTGAAGGTTCTTGATTATCGGTTGATAGAGGTAAGTTGTAAGGTGAGTTTTTATTTAGGGGGGGAGAGGGAGAGAG
The DNA here is from genome assembly GCA_026074375.1 of Tanacetum coccineum. Taxonomy (NCBI): domain Eukaryota; kingdom Viridiplantae; phylum Streptophyta; class Magnoliopsida; order Asterales; family Asteraceae; genus Tanacetum; species Tanacetum coccineum. The sequence goes on from BQNB010057049.1 coordinate 10,588, forward strand.
CTGATGGTGGCGCTGAATGTGTCAGTGGGTTACCTCACTCTAACCAATAGCCATGCTACAGCCTTAGAATAAAGCTACATAATGTTTTGTTGTAGTTTATTTTAATTTTTTTTTTTTGATTAAGTGGTTTTTATTTTTTTTTATTTTATTTTTTTTTCTTTTTATTTAATAGTTTAGAAAAGAGCAAGTTGCTGCAGAAACTTATAAGACAATTTTGGTCATTTTTTGTGTCCGTTCTATAAGTCTCGGGTATAAAAACTAAAAAGTTGTCCGAAAAATTGTCGTTTTTAACATCAAATAGTGCTTTAGAGTCCGAGTCGTTGATAAATGTATTTTAGGCGGAGTCCATATAGTGGACGTCATACTTAGAAGAAGAAATTTATAATAATAAGGGGTCAAATTTGGCGAAAATCATATTTAATGGTCAAATTAGGGTAAGTGGGATGAATGATTTGCGGAGTGCGTAAAATTGTTATTAACTAAAGCTGAAATGTACCAGACTAATAAAGTTTTAGTCGTTTCACTTTCGTTCGCATCCTATATACGGAAAATTCTTTTATAATGGGACAAAAAGGTAATTTCATTAAACATTAACATAATTAGTACTTGATAATGGGTTAAAATGAAGAAATAAACTTAAGGCGGATCATTTTAGTGGGTTATAAAAAAAAAAATATAGTAAATTTGGCGCACTCATGGATTCTAACGATTATAAGATTTCATATATGTTGGAATAAAATAATTGTTTACATACTTATGCATTTTACGTCAGTTATTAGCTTATAAATATATTCCTTATAACGCAGCACGCATTATTAAAAAGGTCGCTGGGTGGAGATGTGTCGGACGTTTTCTTCTCCTTTTAGAATTTTATCCGTTTGATACTTCATATGCTTCTCGGTGAGTTTTTTTATCATAGCCCCTCTTTCCTTTTCCTTTTAATATGGTTTCTATAAACAGTTTTCGTGTGAGAATACAGTGCTTGTTTTACCAGAGTCAACTCCTTGATTTCTACACATAAGCGTACATGACTATTTATCTACTAAAACTTTTACTTGCTAACTACAGATGAATTTCCTAAAAACTTGTTGTTACATGTTGTTTCCTACATAATTTACTAAAGCTTGATTTGCTTACTACATGATTTGAGATCATTAAATACCTATATATGAAACCGTGAGTTTTGAACACATTATACAATTGTTTTTTCACATGGGTATGATATTTTCGTTGATCTGATTTATTATTGCCCTTTAAGGTACCTTGGGCCGCTAAGCCCATTGTTATCATGAGAATCGTTAATACTGCATGTGACAGAGTAAACGCGAGTTGTAGTGATAAGATTTATGCGGGGAAACTGGCAATCCCCACTGGGCTAGGTTTCTAGATAACCATTGACGCACTAACATTTGGAATAATACGTAGGAATGATTTAGGACAAGTGGCATACCCTTTTTTTCCTGTTTGGGGCATATATTGCGATTACTGATTTGATTATATTAACGTGTTAAGGGTTATCAAGTGTCATGAGCTTAGAGCAATAATATATTTTTCTAGACTTGGTGAAATTTGTTTCTCTGTCTACATTACTTTAAGATCCTTGTGGTCCACTTCTTGAATATTTTTTTTTTTGATTTTAATTAATCACTACTAGGATTTTGGAAATATACTTTTAAATGTTGTATACAACATACTTCTTAATGAAATATTGTCTGAGATTATTTCAATACTGCTTTTACTTAAAAAACCTATGTATTACCGAAACAATTATTGTTGACGTTTTTTGCATTGTATATTTCTCAGGTAAATTATTTGCTAGCTGAGCATTGGGAGGCATCTATGAGTCCGCTCTTGATACAAATTTATTTTGATGGTTTTATAAATTTTCATACCATTCAATAACGTTTCTGACAATGATTTCTAATACAATATAATGGACTGTGTAACTCTGATATTTTATTAAATCGAATGTGACATTTTATTAAAACGTCTCTTTTGAGGTCGTTTTCTATAACTTGTGTGTATGAACTATGAAATAGCACCCCAAGAGGTATTCTGCTGTCATTTGGGAATTTTAGAGGGAGTTAAAAGATTGGTAATTAAAGAGGCCAATTTTAAAGAGCGGAACTACGTTCAATTTACAAAACACTGGACTATAATATGTAACAACCCACATGACACCCAAAAAGGGTCGCAGCGGAATAGAGAACCGGGGCATGTTACTTCAAGATTCAACAGCAGAGAATATATCTAAAGAGCAACTACACAACAGTGCGGTTTAACAATATGATACAATTGATTAATATAAGAATACATATAACAACGAGCTTATAGCTATTACTTGGTTCTTATGTTAATATTACAAAAGATAACATCGTATTCCCAAAACATGATGCACATAAATCTTTAACAGTGCAATCCATAAACATAATCCAGATGCATCTTTGGCACCTCGTGGTTCTACGTTGACCCACACTGATAAACAATGCTGATAAAAACTTCAACAAAATTGTTGGTGAAATCATAAGGTTCATGTATTTAAAAATTATGCAGGGACCGGCGAAAGAGAGTCTTTTCCCGTGAAGTTACACTACATATGCCAACAATCACAAAACCAGATTACAGTTGCAAACTGATGCTCATGACACTAAAGCAACACTATATTTATGCTATTTTTTAGCAGTTATATTGCCCGTACAGAGATGTTGTAAACCCGCAACATTCCAATCCTAACGAGAAGACATGGTCAAAACGGTTCGTAATCCCTGTATAGCAAAATCACCCAAACGGGGAGGGATTAATCCCAATTGATGATCTAGTTTATAACATTCGCAGCTCAACGAAAAAATGCAGAATAACACGCACGCATCATGCAAATTGATAGTTCATGAAAAAAGGGCTCAGAGGGTTTATCGCTACTTAGGCAAACACATAATCAAATATAGCTTTAAAACACTTGCGTCCAATTTATAAAACAAAAGCATGTATCACCCCAAATAATAGTTAAATTAGTCTAAAAGAAGAACTATAGTAAAAATTGGGGTTATGAACCACGCTGAGGGTACAGATAGTGCCAAATATATCACAGATAAAATGTCAACGCAAGAACAGATAGAAAGTGCAACCTATTTAAAATTAAGTTTCGATATAAGTAATGAGGTACGTTTAATTAAAGAACAATGAATATAACTATAGTTTGTTTACATCGTACGAATCCGTTCGGCTATCAAGAATTTAAGGAGGTACATGACATGACGTAGCGAGAGTTGACACTTTATAATCGTAATCCAACAAGTCTACGTTCGATACTGCCAATCCGAAGAGGCCTCATATGAAATACTCCCTAGTATTTAATATGGCACTTGATAACCACGTTAATATTCTATTTATAGACATATCACCGACGAATCGTTTTAGTAAAATAATATTTATTAAGTGAAAACGTTTATTAAATAGTACTTTTCGTGTAAAAAATAGGCGCCTAATTTGGTCGTGGGTCTAAAAAAAAAGAAAGGTAAGACCGAAAGCTCGCGTTTCTTTAAGCATCCAACGTCTCGTTAATACAGACCATTAGACTGTCACAATATTACAATTTTCAAAGTTTTGTGATTAATCTGTTGATGAATAATGTTTTTACTATTCACAACAGCTAGAAATACTCGTTTTTTAGTTTTATAATTACTTAACACATTGTTAATGCTGTAATAACGTATCGTTTATAAATCCCGATTTAGGTTGATTCCGTTCGAGTACGTCTTTAGTTATTGAAAAGAAAGTAATATATTTTATATAAGAGTTGGGGGATTCCGCAGATGAATAGTAACTCTTACTGTTCAGTTAGTTATTAGTATAAATTACGAAGTTATGAAAACCTTTAATGTATCGAAAATGTCGTAGTATTAATATTACGTTATAATTCCGTTTTAGCCGATTCATATCGATACTGACTCGTAAATAAAAGTTATATCATATATAGATAGGTTTTTTAAAAAAAATAAAGTTGCTGTAAGATGAATAGTAACTTTTTATAAAAATAGGTAGATTTATAAAAGTATAACGTACGTCAGACACTTGTAAATAGCGTATCTTCTTGCGTGTATAATAAATCGTTTTTGAGGTGACCTTATGACGCCGAGTCGATCCTTGTGACATGTGTAGTATTTTATAAAATCAAAAAACATAATAGTGTAATTTTCGAAGTACAAACATCCCCTATAGATATTTATTTTCCAAAATGTGGTTTTAAACTTGTTTTATGAATTATTTATTTAGTAGTTACTTTAAAAACACCAAAAAAGACCATATGTAACATATGTGATTACTTTTTTATATAATGTCCATTATTCCATATATTTTTATTTGTCCATGATAACAAGTTTAACAATTATACTTTCCATTATTTCACATGTGAAGATTTAAGTGAAGACCTTATAAAACCCTAATTTAACCCTAAAGCATGTTTATTAATCTACTTATTCCATAGTTAAACATACTTTTATTTTCATTTTTCCATGATATAACAACCATAATGAACATAAAGAATTAAAAGTGCAATAAAATCATAAACATAATATAACAACTACATTTTACAAATTAAAAAGATGTCCTTAGTGTGATTATAGCCATAGACGACTTAAACATATTAACACATAAAAATCATAAGAAATAAAAGTATGAAAGGAATTAAGAGAAACCTTAGTGATAATGTAAGAGATGATAAATAAGTTCTAAAACCCGTGTTTGAGTAATTCCAAAACCAAAGCTTACAAGCTTAAAAACCCTAGATTAGGTTTGAAACCCTAATCTTTCCTTTTCTTCCTTAATACTTCAAATGAAAACCAAGCTTTGAAAACACTTTAGATATGCCTTAAGGATTTATGTGTACAGGGTTGTATGGAGTGAAAAAAAAATTTTGTATGGTTAGATTATGTTATGTGTATTATGCCGGTGGTTTTTGGCTTAGAGATAGGGCATGGCGAGAACGATGTGGTGAAATATTGTTAAAGTAAAAGTGTCTGAAACTTTCACTTATGACATGCATGCTATAATATACAATTGAAAGAATATCTTATTAAGCCTTAGACCATGGTTAACTTGTCTAGACACCTTGGGCAGCAAGGTTAAGCAAATCAAGTTGTAGGTTCATGGTGTAAGAGTTTTGTTTCCTAGGGCTATTTCTAAAATCATCAGATATTATGGACAGAAGTGAGTAAGTATCTGGTCCTATCCTCAAAGGATTTCGGTCATATATTGGGATGTGGGGGGGACTTCTATGTGATGTTTTAAGGATTTGGCGAAGTTATGGTTTTTGGAACTTCCGGGACATGCCTGAAGACGCAATTTTATATCGTGAAACGTAAGCATTTTACGAAACCAGATAAAAAAATGATGACACAAAGTTAATAATTATCCTCTAAAATAAATCACATAACCACATTGTTAGGATATAAACTTTTAATTGTTGTAATGCCACGTTTAACACATTGATATGAAGTCATATTTTCACTTTACCGCATAATGAGCTTAACGATATATGGTTTTAATAAAAGCAAACGCGTAAAACCCTAAAAAATAATTTATGGATAAATAATGTCATACAATGACCAACAAAACAAAGAGGTGTTATAGTCTTCCCCCCGTTACATGAGCCACTTGTCCTCAAGCTTATCACACTGGCATTTGAATGAATGGTGCGGTCTTGGTGAAGAGGTGTGGATATTTCATTCCTGAATTGAATCTACACGTTGATCCACAGTAAACTCAGGACCTCTCTTGGAGAGTTCCATCGAACCTTGGACTAATGGTATACGGCTTCGCTTCCACCGTTTAACTTCACGAATCTGTGAAGATCGTCTATATTCCTCGACAAAGTAAGCTTGTCATCAAAATGAAGTCCAATCCAATCGGAACGGCTAAGGGTTCGCGGCATGACACTTCTTTAATTTTTGGACACGGAAAGTTAATCATGAAAAACTCTCACAGCTCCTCATTGAAGCTCGAGCTTGTATGCAATGTATTCCAACCCTTTTTTTATGTAACCTGAAGGGTCCACAAACCATGGGATGTTAATTTCCCTCAGTGTTGCAAAACGTACTACCCATTCAAGGGCAAAACCTTAACATCACTTTTAGTCACACAACCCTCAAAAACTCCAAATCGGCTTACGCTTCAAAATCACGTAGCTCTTTGCCTATCATAATCGGCATGCATCCTTTGCTTAACTTGAATGATTTTCTCAGTCGTCTCTTGTACTAAATCTCGTGGACCGTGCGAGTTAAAAAAACTTCTCCAACCTCTACCCAACAAACAGTCGAACGACAATTTTCTAACCATGGGGGGGCAAGAGTGGCCTCAAAGGTGCAGCCTAATGCTAGCATGATAAACTTAATTATAATAAAAACCGACTAATGGCAAAAATGTTTTAAAAACCCCAACCCAATTCCAAAGTCGATCAACACAAGCTCTAAGCATATCTTCGAGATTTGAAATGGTATACTTACTCTAGTATTGTCCGTCAGTTTGCGGAAGATATACCTGTACTCATATCTACACTTGTACCTAAGCTTTCTGAAGTGACCTCCAAAAATTTGAAGCGAACCTAGGAGGATTCACTGACATACGCGCGAAAGACCTCACCCCTCAATAAAAAACACAACAGAAACATGTAAAAAAGCCAAAATATCACCACACGGACGAAATCATCGCGAGAGGGAGGCAAAGCTATCCGGAAGCAGTATATAGAGAGTTCCCGGGTCGATTTTGTCCCAACGAGGCTAGTAATGGAAAATCGAAGAGACGATCATGATTGGTGTTTTAAAATGTACAAGGAATGATTTGGACTAATTTTTTTTTGAAAGCAAATGCACACATGAATAAGGCAGAAGGAAAACAAAGTCTTGGAACAAGAATCAACAATAAATGATGACTAGAAAAGGCAAAAAACACTTGAAACTTATAAACACTAATGGCACACAAAAGCTCAAATAAACTTAAGACAAAATTACATAAGCTAAATTAACCTCTAGAATAAACAAAATACAAAAAGCACTTAAGCCTAAATGAAACAAGATTGAAACACAACAGTACAAAACAACAGTACTAATATTAATTAACTACTAGTACTAACTTGAAGTTTAGTACTGGTTTAAGCTTAAGTTTAGTATTACTGGTTACGCTTAAAGTTAGTACTGTTTAGGTAACGAAAACACAAAGAAACAATAAATAAGCAACCAAGGCAGAAAAAAAACAGCAGTTCCACCTACCCTTATAAAGCACTTAGAAAAAGAATAAGCAGACTAGAAATAAACTAAAATGATAAATAAGACTAGAAAAAACTAAAACAGATAAACCCACTAAAAATTATTTTGAAAAGGCAAATAAAGTTCTACTGAAAACAAGTAAACTAAAATTGGCTTAATCATACTCTAAAAAGCTAAAGAAATCTTTTAAATATAGCTGAAATAATAAATCTGATGAGCAAATTGAACTACCAGTTACTAAAGTACTAACTAACAGTACAACTAATAGAATTAACATAGATTAGATAACCAAGATATTAATTAAATTGATAGATTTAACCTCGCTTTAAGTGTTCGACACCCTACTTACCACAAAACTACTACCGATCGGGTACACTGCCCGTTAAAGTGTTGTTTTGGTTTATTTGGCAAAATATAAATTTAAAACTTGAATCATCTTAAATATACCATACAACGACAACACATCACACCGGAACCTGGTCGGCCCTAAAAAAATAGTAAGCTGAGAAATAGAGCTTCAAAAGCTGGTTTTAAAGCCCCGAGACTGGGTCAGACCAAAGGTGTGGATGAAGCTGATTTAACCGATTTTTATTATAAAATTGAGAATGGTTTGGAGAGGGATGAAGGTAGTTCTGCTAGGGCTACTTCGGCCCCTACACCGCGTCTTGGTAAGAGATTGGATGCTCCTCCTTCTGTGGCTATTGTTAGTGCTTCTAGACCATCCCTTGTTGGGACTTCGGTCCATGCTTCTACTTCTGGGCATAGGCTTTCTCTTAGAGGTATGGTGTGATTTCCTTTTCTTTTGTTTCTTTCATGTTTTGTATTTTGTGTTTTTGGTTGAGTTAGTTGCTTGTGGACTTTTAGGTGCTGCTGTTAGTGGCCATGCTGGGAAGTCCAGGGCTGAGGTTGTACGACATCAAATAGATCCGTTGGATTCCTTGGCCTATAGTTCTCTTGCTCGTGATTTGGAGTATGATCAGATTCCGAAGGATAATTTTGGCACCGCTACCCATGGTGAAGAGATTGATTTGATCTATTTCCTCTTACTCCTGGTCCCTATCAGATGTCTTATCCATATGAAGGTGCTTCTTCCCCTTATATACTAAAGAGGAATAGAATGGTCGTCATGCATCGGAGGATAATATCTTGTGTAATGATATTTTTAAGGATTCGGACATCTGCCGGAAAGCTCTTGACCGAACCATTACCCCTGTCGAACTTAAGAGAATTGAGCCTTTACTTCCGCTAGATTTATCGAATCGTTTCAATTTTCTTAGTAATATGTTGGTTTCCCATGGTGCGGAGCTAAAATATCGCTATACAAGTCTGGTTACAGCTAGGAATCGTCTTCAAGAGAAGTTTGATCGAAAGACTGGGTATGTCAAGGTTCTTCGTTCGGAAGTTATGACTTTGGATGGTAAACTTGAGAGGATGCAGAAGGATTGCGATGCTTTGACCAGGAGAATAGGGAGTTGCGTTCTTAAAAAGATGCTGCTTCTGATAAGGTAAAGGAATTATAGACTAAACTTACCAATGCTAGGGTTCCCTCTATAGGTTTATCAGAGGAGTTTTCTTAGACCGATGCTAAGTTATCTGACCAGGCCCTTGTTGTGAGGGATTTGCAGAACAACTTGTTTTGGAGAAGGCCAAATCTCAAGGATATAAGGATGCCGTGGATGGTTTAAGGGAGGAGGTTACCCGGTTTGTTGGTTCTGGTATGGAGAGTCTTGTTCGGTAGTTGCTATCAAGTGATGAATTTCACGCTACTCTTGCTCATATTGCATCTCTCGGCATAAATTATGACGTTGAAAAGGGATTATGCATGGGGCGTATCGATGCTGAGTTTGAAGTAGCTGCCTAAAAGTTTCTAACTTCCATATTGGTGCTAAGGTTGATTTCGACAAAGCTCTGGTTGATTTTCCTACTACCTCTTTTCCCTTTCTTGGCAAGATTGCTGCGACTTCCGAGGGTACTCTTTTTGAGGTGACTCAAGTCTTACCGGACAAGCATATTCGTTCGGTCACCTCTGTTCGCATTGCTCCACCCATTGCCAATGAAGATGCAGACCAAGTACCTCTTGAGCATGCTTCTGATGACTTAGCCACTAGTAATTAGCTTGACCTTTAAGTTTGTTAGATTTAGCCAACTTTTTTGGATGTATAATGTTTTGAACACTTGGCGACAGTTTTGTTACCACCGTCCTTTTTGATGGTGCTTTGTTTGCACCCTTTCGGGACTTGTGGTTTGCCCAGTTTATGTTATCCTGTGCCTTTATCATTTCTCTTTGTGGTGTTGTATCTAGTTTATTCATTTGTTTCATTTTTTACATAGTACGTTCACGTTTGCCCTTTGTATTTGTTTGTTTCTTAAGACGCGGCAAAGGTATAAACCGATGCAGAGTATTAGCCAACTCTTTGCGTCTTGAGCATACATCTTAAGACGCGGCAAAGGTATAAACCGATGCAGAGTATTAGGCAACTCTTTGCGTCTTGAGCATACATACTTAGACAATTTTTATTAGAATCTATGTAGCTTGTACGGTGTTTCTCCATTCGATGTAGCTATTCATCAGAGAGCATCCGTGGGAGGGGGAAGACTTTGTGCTTCCTCCTTTCCACTGGCGAATTTGTGTGTTTCTTTCTTTCGCCCCTGTTAATGCTTACTATTTCATCCAAAGGTAGCGAACCATATGATGCATTTGTGTGTTTTATGGATTCAAAAGTTGTTCTTTCCTACCATCATAAAGACGTACATTAGATCTGTTGCTTCTGACGTAAAAGTTTTTTTTACATGTTTTTCCAGAGGTTCTAGCAACAATTTTCCTCCTTTCCTTTACTTCCTATTGCATATAGTATTTCCTCAAGTTACTAGAGTGCCAAGTACGTAGTATTTCAGCACCGTCCACAGACCAGAGCTTGTAGGCACCCGTGCCATATGTTTCAACAACCTCGTATGGTCCTTCCCACTTTGGACCAAGTTTGCATGTGTTTTCCACTTTTGATAGTTCATTTTTTTGAAGGACAAATTATCCTACCTTGAATTGCTTGTGATGGACTTGTTGATTGTAATACTTTTCCACTTGCTGTTTTCGTCTTGCTTCCCTGATTGCCACTATCTCTCTCCGCTCTTCAAGAAGGTTTAAATTCATCCTAAGTGCTTCTTCATTTCATTCATTGGACTCTTGGATCACTCGTCTTGTTGGGATGCCTATTTCCGCAGGTATAACTACTTCGTTACCATATGGCAAACTGAATGGTGTTTCTCCGTTTCTATTCTTAGGCATTTATCTATGGGGCCACAACACATTTGGTAATTCTTCCACCCATGTTCCTCCTTCTTGATGTAACCTTGTCTTGATTCCTTGCATTATGCTTCGGTTAGCTCATTTTATAGCTCCGTTTGATTGAGGATGATATACCGATGTGGAGACAAGTTTTATTACTAGTCCTTCTGCCCAGGATTTAAATGGGCCATTGATTAATTGGGTTCCGTTGTCTGTTATGATGGTGGCTGGTACTCAGAATTCTTGACCTGATATCTAATTATGCTAGTTAACGGCTTGGCTTCCAGCCACTTGATGAAATAATCAATGGCTACTATCAAGTATTTGATTTTACCTGGAGCTTTGAGAAGGGGTCCAACAATGTCCATTCCCCACTTTCAGAAGTGCCAGGCTAAAGTAACGAAGATCATGTCATTTTTTGGCAGCTTTGGTACAGTCGCGTATACCTGACATGAGTCGCAGCTTGATATCTCATTGTTGGCATCCCGATGCATACTTGGCCAGAATTATCCGACACTCAGAGCCTTATGGACTGCTCTTCTTGGTCAGTCATGCATTCCACATGATCTTATGTGTATTTCTTTTATTAGGTATTTGGCCTGCTGTGAACCTATGCATCGGAGCAGTGGCCCTAAGTATGACTTTCGGTATAAGATTCCTTCCTCTATGGTGTAGTTGCGTGCCTTTTCTTGGATTGTTCGTACTTCAGTGGCATCTTTCGGTAGGATTCTTTTTTCAATATTTTCTTGGATTGGTGTCATCCAAGTTCTTGTTGCTTCCTCAATTATTGCATTGACTTCTATGATATCCACTGGTCTCTCGTTGAGTTCTTCAATTAGTACCCTTTTTGTCAGTCCTTCACATTGCACCGCTGCTAGTTTGCTTAAAGCGTCGGCCTTTTTGTTTTCTTCCTTCGGTATGTGACTTATTTGAAAGTTGTTGAAGCTTCAGATCATTTCTAAGGCCTTTTCCTTGTATTTCTTTGTCTTTTTCCCTTTTGCTTCGTACGACCCCTCTACCTGGTTTGCTACCAATTTCGAATCCATAAATGCATGAATTTTTTTTTACCTTCATTTTTGTTGCTATTCTTAAACCCGCTAGAAGGCTAGATAAGTGCATTCATAATTTTGCATCCATTATTTGAGTTGGTGATGTATATTAATCGTAATTAGGTCAGGAACTATTTTGCTACCACTCCGATCTTCATCAGGATGAGACCTGCTCCAGACCTGTGGTTGTTGGATGCTCCATCGGTATACAGCTTCCATATGTCTGCTTCAGCCCTAATATTTCCAGGTGCTTTGGTTTTTGTATCCTCTTGCTCTTCCATACTTTCTCCATCTGCTAAAGTTTCATCTGGCCTATCTGTTTTTGCCTGTGTAGGGTTGTCCTCTATCATTGTATCTGCCAGGAAATCGGCGAGCACTTGTCCTTTATCGTGCTTCTTGGGGCGTATTTGATGCCGTAGGCGTCAAGTTCTAATCCTCACTTTGACCAATCTTCTCGTTGCCTCCTGATTGTTCAATATTTGACTTATTGGCTTGTCCGTGATAACCTTGATTGTATGGCATTAGAAGTATCTTCTTAACCGTCTAGCGGCATGTACTAGTGCCAAAGTTAACTTCTCTATCTGTGGGTAGTTAATTTTAGCGCCTTGCAGTGTTCGGCTTACGTAATGGATCGGGAACTGTCTTCCATCTTTTTATACTAGTAGAATGGCACTAACTACTTCGTTGGCCGCTGATAGGTAGACCATAAGTTCTTCCTCTTTCTTGGGAGCTGTTAATGTTGGCAGTTTTGCTATTAGTTTCTTCATTTCCTGAAATGCTTCTTCAGCCTCTATCGTCTAATGGAAATCCTTCTTGTTTGTACATTTCTTGAGTGTGTCTAGGCACGGTAGGGCTCTTTCTGCGGCTTTAGAGAGGAATCTATTTAAGGCGGCAAGTTTGCCGCTTAGCCGTTGCATTTGTTTTAGGTTGTTTGGTGAGGGCATGTTCACTACAACCTTTTTTTCCGAATTTGCTCTAATTCCTTCGAAAGTCACTATATATCCTAAGAATTTTCCTTCTTCCATTCCGAAGGAACATTTTTTAGGCATTAGCTTCATGTTTACCTTTTTGAGTGTCAATAGTGTTTCTTCCACGTCCTTTATCATTTCCAGCTCTATTTTACTTTTGATGACCATGTCATCCACGTATACTTCCAAGTTTCTTCCCATTTGCCCTTCGAAGATGATGTCGACCAATCTTTGATATGTAGTTCAAAGGGCATTTTTATGTAACAAAAGACTCCTTCATCAGTTGGAATGCCGTCTTCTCTTCTTCCTTTTTTGCCATTTATATTTGGTGGTATCCCTTATAGGCATCTATTGAGGTAAATTCACGTGGGTACTTGGGCTTGGTAAAAGTCACCTCAGCGGTGATGAATACTGAGTTTAGCTTGGTTCCTTCGGATCTTAATCCTTCGTGTCCTAGCTGAAAATAAGAAAGAACACTGTTAGCTCGCCCCGGGGAGTGAATCCGGACCAACTCCGGCGTGAGAGTAAGTATGGTGATATAAGATAAATGCGAAGAATATAAAGTATGTTCCAGAGTAGATGTTATATGTGTCGTCCTGGGGAAATGAGCTCTCCCTTTATACTATTTGGGATTCGCTACAAGACATAACCGTAGGGCTTTCTCTTGGTACGATTTGTCAGCTACATGTCATTCCAAGGACTGTGGTCCTTCACAAGGATTGTACCTTTGTCAGGTTGCCCTTTGATACAACTGCATTAGGACGGAGCTAATAACTCTGAACCTGATATGTCCTTCGACACACCAGCTTCTCTGGAGTTCTGGTGGTGACTCCGAACCTGACATGTCCTTCGACAAGTCAGCTTCTCCAGAGTATTTATTTAGTTTTAGCCCATGCTAGTTTGGCAGGAGTATCTAAGCTATATCTCTTCTTTGGATGTTCCGGGGGAGACTATACGTCATCATGTCCCCCCAGTCTAGTACGAATGTCATTAAGGCTTTTGTGCTAGACTCATTAAATTGTAATTAAGAGCTAGAAACCTCTTCTCTTTTTTTACTATTTTTGAATGCGTGGCTCATCCAGTTCCACTTGATAAGAGCTGACGTGCTATTATCATGACGATCCTTTTCCGAAGCTATTTGCTAGGGTTGCGTCATGCTTACGTGGTGACGGTTGATTTTACCAGAGCCACTATAAATAGCCTTCATTTGTTTTCACATTTTCACATTTTTTACCGCAACATCCCCTTTTTGAAAGTACATACTTTCTCTCTCCTCTTTTTCTTATTTTCCCTCCATGTCTAAAAATGATATGAAAAACCGTATCTGCACCCTTTCTAAGAATGATTTAAAAGATTTGGTGAAGACTTATCGTATAACCCTAGATCTTCATCCTCGTTTGCCTGATCCTGGGTTTACCATATATCAACTTCCTGATGGTGCTATAGGCATTTACTCTAAGTTTCTCTGGTTTTCTGGCGTTCGTATCCCTTTTTCGATGTTCCTTTTATTTGTGCTTAACTATTTCAAGGTGCATATTTCATAACTAGTCCCTTTTGGTTTGAATAAGGTGGTGTCGTTTGAGGTTGTGTGTCATGACCTAAATATTGTTCCCATCGTTACTTTGTTTCATGTGTTTCAATGTCTTTGCAAACAAGGGGATTGGTTTTCTTTTTCTAAATGTCGCAATACAGAGGATGTTTATATGGATGATGGCCCTTCAAGCCTAAAGAAATGGAAGGACAAGTTTTTCTTGATAGATCGTAGAGCCATTTGATGACATCAAACAACATCTATTTTATAGCATCATTTATCCTATGTAATTAACCCATTTTGTATAATTATTGCGAAGAATTGTTACTTAATCATTTATATTTGAGAATTGCAGTAACTACGGAGTACTTGGTGAAAATTAGCAAAAGGCACGCATTATGGAGCTTAAACGAAGATATTTTGAAAATTACTATTCTGACAATCAATACGTCGTATCCATCATGGAAGATTTGGTGTATCCGTGCCTGCACTCACCAAAGACCACAAAGGAAACCTGTTCAATATGTCGTATCTAGTGAAGACCAATACGTCGTATTGGAAGTATAGTATGTGAATATTCTGGAAGATATCAAACGTGGTCCCTACTCCAAGAAATCCCAATACGCTGTATCCAAAACCTTGGATACGCCGTATCGACACCGACTCCAAACCCCATAAATACAATACTCAAAAATGAGTTTTAGGTGTGCTATATCATATTCTCGATACCTAAACCACAAAAGTTGATTTTTAGAGGAGAAAAAAAGTAGAAGAGGTCTTGCAACGCATTCCAATCCATAGAAGACAACGTGTAATTTCTTTTACTTTTGTAATTGTTTAGTTTTTGGTATCATTCGTTAACTCGATTAGTTTACCTTGGCTAAAACAATTACTCTTGTATTAATTATAATGTTTGAAGGCTAATACCTTCGGGTATTAGCCATTATTATGAAGATCTGAATGTTTGGTTTTGTTTATTTCTCAATTTTTTAATTTATCGTTGTATGCTTGTTTATGTTTATCAATTTATACTTGTTTACATGCTTTTGTATGCGACCTATCATTCAACTGGATCTAGTGATACGGACCAAGTAATCTAGATGCCGGGATATCCCTCCATAGAGTGATTTATACATCTAGAATCATAGGATCATAAATATTGTCCTTTTAAAATTGTGCTAAGGATACGCTTCTGGCTTAACTAGTTAACAGAAATTGCCTTTGGTTTATTAAACATGTTGACTAGTAGGTGAATCTAGATAATTCAACAAATAATGTTCTGATTCTATTGGATAGTTGGACAAGTGGACTACTAGAGTATAAATTGCCATTAAGCAGTAAGTGGGTAAAGTCTCTATGAGCTAGGGTTTAACAAGATCACCATTGCTTTAATCCCTAAGATAGATTATAATCAGAAAATAAGGATGCTTTATGCGGATGCTTTAATTGTGACATAATTAATGTGTCTAGGTCTTAGGATGAAGTCCCGCCTAAGTCTAAGAATGATATGCCTCTTTGAGATAAGTAATCATTGCATTGAATAAACAAACCAACTTCTAATCGGATTAATGATGGCTAATATAGTTTTCTATCATAAGGCTCGACCGCTCTTTTGTCTTCTGTTAATTTTGCTTGCGTGAGTTAAAGTGTCTTGAATTGATTGTAGTCACTACCAAACCCGTGCCAGTCTCTCAGGCTAAAAACTCCCCATTTTACCTGTTAGAATTAGGATTAGAACTAACATAAGATTAGCATAGGTTTGACTTAGATTAGAATTAACTTAGATTAGATAACCAAAATATAAATAAATTGAGAGATTTAACCTCGCTTCAAGTGTTCGACACCCTACTTACCACGAATCTATCACCGACTGGGTACACTGCCTGTTAAAGTGTTGTTTTTGGTTAAGTCGGCAAAATATAAATTTAAGACTTGAATCATATAAATATACACCACACAACGACACATCAAGTTTTTGGCGCCGCTATCGGGGAGTGAAAATTAATCTTGATTTTTATTTTATATTTTGGTTTTTTACATTAGATCTAACCCTAAGGAGTAGTGTTAATTAAATTAGTGTATATTCTTGTATATTCCGTATATTTTGTATATTTGTTTGTTTAATTGTTTTCTTGTATATTTGTGTGTTTAATTTAATTGTTTTCCTAATACACTGTTCTGGTAGATAACTCGATACGGCGTATCCACTTCCATTGGATACGGTGTATCCAACTTTCTGTCTAATACAGCATATTTATTCAATCGATTAATACGGCGTATTCACTTTTATTGAATACGGCAAATCGATCATCTGGAACAGAATCAGAATCATAGTTTTCATATTTTATTTTCGTGCTAAAAAAATTTCTATACTTCTTCAGAACAAATCCTGCTGATATTTTTACCTGTGTCACAGGACATACTTATTAGAGCTATTCGATTAAAGAAAGTGATGGCGGCCAATGGAAAGAAGTCAAGTATTGAAACATTTGCGCCTAATGACAAAGTAGATTACTATTTTGAGATTACAAGTATTACAGTTAACGGAAAAAATGCTTATGAGCTAAAAGGAAAATTCTTAGATGATCTGCACAACAATGCTTTTAGTGGTACAAACGGGAAAAATGCAGTTGAGCATATTGAATACTACCTAAAAATTATTGACCCAATCAAATTACCTAATGTAGATCATGATAAATCAAGAATTGTTGTTTTCCCAATCTCATTGGCTGGAGGTGTATGGAGATGGTATGATAGAACCAAAGAATCAATTACTTGTTGGGTCGACTTAACTGCTAAATTTTTTAAAAAATACTACCCGCCTTCTTGCATCGAGGGAAATAACACTCCCGTAATATAATAGGACCCAACCAATCCAAGATTCAAAGGCTGGTTGGCTACAAAGTTCGTAAACTATAAAACGATGGATATATTCACCAAAGGAGCTTTATGGGATAACTGGAAAATGGGTGGTGATGAAATTGAGGTATCTGATGATAAATCTTCTGATCTTGAAAAGTACTGGAGTGACAAGGAGGAAGAAACTGCCGAAATCTTTAAGATAGAAACTGACGTTTTTTACTACAAAACACCTCTCTGTTTGGCATTCAGTGAATTTAACTACCTTCTCAAAGTAGATCCGAACTTACTTACAAAGGATATTATGGGGTTTAAAACCTATGAAGATTACAAAGACCACTGGATCTATGAATGAAACGAGAATGTACCATGGGTATATGATAAACCATGGCTCGATAATAGAATATGAAAAGAGCCAAAACCAGTCAAACACGATTGCAAACCTTTTAATTATAAGACTGGATGTTCGGAATGGCCAACCTGTAGTTGGAGAGAGGATGGTTATTATAATGGAGGAAATTTTCCTGGAGCTTACCATATTGGAAATTCGCTCCATTACCAAGACCTTGAATGGTACGAGGCTTTAGAAGATAACGACTAAAAGATGAAGCTTTAAGGAATAAAGCTATCATGAAAGGTTTGATCAGTGATGATGAATCATGCAATGATTGTTGGAGAAGATGGAAAAGCCATGAGATTAACTACGATGATTATGATGAACGAGAATATCGGAATGAAACTCATGATGAAAGGCATGAGTTATATGGTGATAAAACTCATGAGGTACCGATTTGCCTAATAAGGAGATACAAGATAATCAAAGATTTGTTCAATAATGATAAAGAATATGTTGCTGTAAAAGAAGACGAATACGACGATCTTACAATCACAAGAGAAGAAGCGTGCCGAGCTTACCAAGAAATCTTTCGGATGATGGACGAAGGATGGATGGTAACTAGAGCTGAGTGAAGAGAAGCTGAAGAAAAGTCTAACTTAAAGACTTCGCTGTAAACAAAAGTGCTTCCCGAGAGACAACCCTGATTGTTATTTAAATTTATCAAGTCTATTTTCCCAGACATCAATACGGCGTATCCGCTCCATACCATACGGCGTATTGATTATCTAGACGTTATCAGTCTTTACTTCGTATGCACTTTAAAAACATTATTGTCAATACGGCATATTCAAGCACATGATACGGCGTATTCAACAGACTAACCCGTAATTAGATACTTTTTACAGGTTTCTCAATACGGCGTATCCAATGTATTAGATACGGCGTATCGGTCTCCTGTATAGTTTTGTTTAGTTTAGTTTAAATTAACCGTAGGTACCAAGATAGGAATACACATTTTTTCCTATATTTTATATAGGACCTCGTCAAATAAATATCGACGAATATTAGTGAAGAATTTACAAATCTAGAGATCTTGAAGTGTTAAAGTCTTGAAACTTCAAGGCGGCTGTTCAACACGAATTCTTGCTCAAATAAAATTAACATGGAGAATCTACCGAGCAAATATCAGGGGAGTTTCTCATTCTAATTCTTTTTAATTCCCGTATTTAATGTGTTATCTATACAACGAGGACGTTGTATAATTCAAGTAGGGGGATGGAATTAGAATGTTTACTTGTCTAATTTTTCACACTAAAATGCTTAAATTATGCTCAAATTTAAAAAAAAATTCAAGCATACTTTTGTGAAATTACTTGATACATAACCCGCACACAATAACCCTTGTTAGATATTGTGAGGATTTAACCTTATCCGTTTCCAAATGTTTAACCAAATTCCACAAAATATGAGTGTGCCGGTGATGTTTTCGACTTTAGAACTTGGCTTGGTATATCTATTCGAGACCGCAGTGATAAGTACTATGGATTTAGATAGAGTAACTTGTTTAAATTGGTAAATTTTAGGATTACACCTAAAACGCCTTTACATGTTGCTTATTAACTAACTACACTGGTTGGTTAACCCCCATATGAAACCTTTGTTTACTCTCACTTTAAGAGTAAGATACCCCTAGAACAACCCGTAGAGCCAATCCTTTAGGAATTCACCAATTATTTGTTTCGTTACACCTTTACACATTAGCCTAACCTGTTAGATTAAGTTTATTTTACAGTTTCTAGTTTCTTAAAGTGTAAAGTTTGTATTTTCCAAGTCTTGTGTCTATTTTGGTACAGTTGGAAGAAATTTGTACATCGCAAATGAGAATGTATATTATAGTCAAAACTCATGTATTTTTACCATCATCGCAGAAGGAATTATCCGGAATTATTATGATCGTGAAGATGGTGAAACTACATTGAGTTTCGTAGTATAGTGTTTAAAAAAATTAAAAAAATTAGAAAAATCACAACAAAAAAAAGAAAGGAAAATTTGAAGATAATCGTTTCGCAACTACCGAAGGAATTACACGAAGGATCGATTATTCGTTGATACAAATCGACGATGTAGAGTATTGTATAAAGTGGAAGATATCGGCACTGGCCTTGTAAAGTATGTAAAGTATGGGATTATTAGGAAGTTGACCGTTAGAGAACGCCAACTTAGGTTGTTGTTTTTGATCTATGATCAAGACGTTGTAAATAGTTGTCTTTATCATGGTAACGGTCGGGAAAAAGTGTCTAGCAATTTGTATTTTAGACTTAATCTATTTGTTTTGTAATTTTTATTTAACAATAATTTATTTTCCTTTCCTAATCATTAACCATGGGTTTTACGCGAATGAGCACGTGATCGAGCGTGCATGTTTATTCTGTCGTTACGGTCATGTATGCATGTCTCAGCTACCTTGTTGGTTTATTACTATTGGTGAAAGTTAGAAGATCCATACCCAATATTACTCTACTAGTCCTACTCTTTAGCTTATTAGAGGTGGGAGTGAGCAGTCACATGTGCCTATCCTATCGTTACGGGTGTGTATGTATGGTCTTTGTCGCCCTCCTGGAATATTGGTATCGATAAAGATTAGTTAGAGTAATCAACCCTAAGCCTTATCATACAAATCCATATTTACCTTTATAAACTTGTTACTCCTTAGCTTTAGCGGTGGAGATGTGTTTCCTTGCCAAGCTTATGATAGAATACTCGTCATGACCGAGCAATTAAGCGAATTAGTTACATGTTACCACATAGATTACTTGGGTGATTTGAGTGTTTTCATTTTTATAAACTTCTAAAGGCTACTTGAGGACAAGTAGGATTCAAGTGGGGGGATATTTGATGACATCAAACAACGTCTATTTTATAGCATCATTTATCATATGTAATTAACCTATTTTGTATAATTATTGAAAAAAATTGTTGCTTAATCGTTTATATTTGAGAATTGCAGTAATTACAGAGTACTTGGTGAATATTAGCAAAAGGCGTGCATTCTGGAGCTTAAACGAAGATATTTTGAAGATTAATATTCTGACAATCAATATGTCGTATCCATCAAGGAAGATACGGCATATCCGTGCCTGCACTCACCAAAGACCACAAAGGAAACCTGTTCAATACATCGTATCCAATGAATACCAATACGCCGTATTGGAAGTATAGTATGTGAATATTCTGGAAGATATCAAATGTGGTCCCTACTCCAAGAAACCCTAATACGCTGTATCCAAAACCTTGGATACGCCGTATCGACACCGACTCTAGACCCTATAAATACAAAACTCAAAAACGAGTTTTAGGTGTGCTAAATCATATTCTTGATACCTAAACCACAAAAGTCGATTTTCAGAGGAGAAAAAGGGCAGAAGAGGTCTTGCAACGCATTCCAATCCATAGAAGACAACATGTAATTTCTTATACTTTTGTAATCGTTCAGTTTTTGGTATCATTCGTTAACTCGGTTAGTTTACCTTGGCTAAAACAATTACTCTTGTATTAATTATGATGTTTGAAGGCTAATACCTTCGGGTATTAGCCATTATTATGAAGATCTGAATGTTTGGTTTTGTTTATATCTTGATTGCTTAATTTATCATTGTATGCTTGTTTATGTTTATCAATTTATACTTGTTTACGTGCTTTTATATGCGACCTATCATTCAACTGGATCTAGTGATACGGACCAAGTAATCTAGATGCCGAGATAGCTCTCCATATAGTGATTTATACATCTAGAATCATAGGATCACAAATATTGTCCTTCTAAAATCATGCTAAGGATACGCTTCTGGCTTAACTAGTTAACGGAAATTGCCTTTGGTTTATTGAACATGTTGACTAGTAGGTGAATCTAGATAATTCAACAAATAATGTTCTGATTCTATTAGATAGTTGGACAAGTGGACTACTAGAGTATAAATTGCCATTAAGTAGTAAGTGGGTAAAGTCTCTATGAGCTAGGGTTTAACAAGATCACCATTGCTTTAATCCCTAAGATAGATTATAATCAGCAAATAAGGATGCTTTATGCGGATGCTTTAATTGTGACAGAATTAATGTGTCTAGGTCTTAGGATGAAGTCCCGCCTAAGTCTAAGAATGATATGCCTCTTCGAGATAAGTAATCATTGCATTGAATAAACAAACCAACTTCTAATCGGATTAATGATGGCTAATACAATTTTCTATCATAAGGCTCGACCGCTCTTTTATCTTTTGTTAATTTGCTTGCGTGGGTTAAAGTGTCTTGAATTGATTGTAGTCACCACCAAACCCGTGCCAGTCTCTCAGGCTGAAACCCCCCTTTTACCTGTTAGAATTAGGATTAGAACTAACATAAGATTAGCATAGGTTTGACTTAGATTAGAATTAACTTAGATTAGATAACCAAAATATAAATAAATTGAGAGATTTAACCTCGCTTCAAGTGTTCGACACCCTACTTACCACGAATCTACCACCGACCAGGTACACTGCCCGTTAAAGTGTTGTTTTTAGTTAAGTCAGCAAAATATAAATTTAAAACTTGAATCATAAAAATATACACCACACAATGACACATCACCATTCCAGACTACCTTACATGGATAAATTCTTGTTCATGTGTTTTGGATGATCTTCCTACTGATGGCTACGATCGGAATGATGTCGAGCGGTTATGTGCTCGTTTAATTTGTCTTCGTGAGATGAGGGACGAGGTGCTTGTTCGTTCTTGGTTAAATTCTGTGTGGTTTAATAAAGAATGTGATCTGGTGTTCTGAAGGATTGATGACAATGCTGGTAGGCTGGGGGGTTATAATTTTTATTCCTTATTTATTATTCCTTTTGATGTGTGCTGACAAATGTTTTGCCTCTTATGCAGAGATGAGCATCTACGATTTTATGACTCTTCCGTCTTGGGGTAATGTTAAGGTTGCTGAATAATATCATCATCTCTCTTCGTTGCTGTTAGAGTGTGTTCCGTCGCACACTACTGCGCCGGCAACGAAGGGTGCTATGACTCCGTTGCCAACTCCGGATGTGATTGTTGCTTCTCTGCCGGACCCAAGCCTTGCTAAGAACTCAAGATTCCAAATTTCCATATGGAGACATCGTGATAAAACCCTATACTATAGTAAACTTTCTTATTTGGTAGCATTTTGTTAACTCCGATTAGTTTTGTTACCTTGGCTAAATTATAACGTCTTGTATTAAATAATACGTTAGAAGGCTAGATACCTTCGGGTATTATCCATTATTATGAAGTACTTAATGTTTGGTATTTGTTTTATATCGTGTTTCTTGATTTATCAATGTATGCTTGGTTTATTTTATACATTTATACTTGTTTACTCGGTTTTTGTATGCGACCCATCATCTCAACGGATCTGGCTAAGTGGAACCCCCGGGGGGGGGGGGGGTGGGGGGGGGGGGGGGGGGGGGGGGGGGGGGCCAAGCGATCTAAGTCCTTGAGAAGCTCTCCATATAGTAATTTATACACCTAGAATAATAGTTACACAAATATTGTCCTTCTAAGTCTGTGTCTAAGATACACTTCGGGCTTAACTGTATAATTGATATTGCCATGGTTTATTTGATCGTGTTGCTAGCATGTGACCTATATAATTACAACCAAATAAGCGTTCTGATTCCTTGATAGTTAGACAAGTGACTACTATTGTATAGATTGCCTTATGCGTTAAGTGGTAAAGTCTCTAAGAGATAGGTTTAACAATATCACCATTTTCTTTAGTCCCTAAGATAGAATATAATCAGCAAATAATGATGCAATTATGCGGATGCTTTATTTGTTGACATGAATTAATGTGACCTAGGTCTTAGGATGATGTAACGCCTAAGTCTTAAGACGATTATGCAACCTCGAGAGAAGGAAATCATTGCACTAAATAAACTACCTCAACGTCTAATCGGATTAATAATTGTTAATACAGTTTTCTTATATAAGATTCGACCACTCTTTTATCTTTTGTTAATTAGCTTGCATGGGTAACAGTTTCTTGAATTGATTGCAGTCACCAACCAAACCGTGCCAGTCTCTCAGGCTGAAAACCCCCCTTTCCATTAAGAATAATAGGAATTAGACTAACATAGGTTTAACATCTGAATAGAAATAAAATTAATATAGATTAGATGAACTAAGATATTAATTAAATTGATAGATTTAACCTCGCTCTCAGTGATCGACACCCTACTTACCACGAAACTACTACCGATCGGGTACACTGCCCGTTAAAGTGTTGTTTTTGGTTTAGTCGGCAAAATATAAATTTAAAACTTGAATCAATAAAATATACACCACACAACGACACATCAAGTTTTTGGCACCGTTGCCAGGGAGTGAAAATTAATCTTGATTTTTATTTGATATTTTTTTTAACATTAGATTAGATCTAACCCTTAGGATTAGTGTAATTTAGATTAGTGTATATTCTTGTATATTCTGTAAATTTTGTATATTTGTCTTTAATTGTTTGCTTGTATATATGTGTGTTTAATTGTTTGTGTATTTAATCTTTTTTCTTAATACACTGTTCTGGTTGAAAGCTAAATACGGTGTATCCACTTCCATCGGATACGGCGTATTCAACTCTCTGTCCAATACATCGTATTCATTCAACTGATCAATACGGCGTATTCACTTCCGTTGGATACGGCGTATCGATCGTCTGATAAAATTCTTTTCCATTCTTAAACTTAAAGCCTAAATTTTTTTATATGCCTTTCTCAGTTGGTTCTACTGATAATTTTCTAGGTATTTTTCAGTAAGAATGACAAAGGTTATCAATGGAGAGTTCGAGAAAATTATGAATGTTAGGGTCGAAGATGTTTCGCTCACTTGCGATACACCACTTGAAGTTTTCAACAATGAAGTCAGTCGATTAAGCGGAATGGATGATGATTTATTCACATATAAAGTTGAAATTGCTAACAT
The DNA here is from genome assembly GCA_026074375.1 of Tanacetum coccineum. Taxonomy (NCBI): domain Eukaryota; kingdom Viridiplantae; phylum Streptophyta; class Magnoliopsida; order Asterales; family Asteraceae; genus Tanacetum; species Tanacetum coccineum. The sequence goes on from BQNB010057049.1 coordinate 34,861, forward strand.
CCCATATGACTCGAATATGGATGATGATTCAGAGCATGAAGCTGATGATGACATGGGATATGATCTGTCTGATGTTGCATTTATTGAATGGTTGGGATCAAAAAATTTCAACTACAAGACAATGGATCATTATACTATGAAAGCATTATGGATTTACTAGATCAGAGGAGATGATGAGGTTGAGCTCACAGATAAAGAGTCTTCTGATGATATGAATGAAGTTGCTAAAGTCTTTAAGATCAACACTAACTTATCTGATTTTGAAACACCTATGTGCAAGGCATTTAAAGAATTTAACTATCTTTTGTAAATTGATCCTGACTTACTTACTAACGACATTGAGGGATTCAAGACCTATGATGACTACAAGAATGATTGGATCTATGAATGGAACAAGAATGTACCATAGGTGTACGACAAGCTATGGCTTGATAAAGGAATATGGAAAGACCCAACACCAGTTAAACATACTTGCAAGCCTTTCAACTATAAGACAGGGTGTTCGGAATGGCCAACATGTAGTTGGAAGGATGATGGTTACTGTAATGGAGGAAATTTACCCGGAACTTACATTATTGGAAACCAACTCCA